>APFE031094465.1:228607-245060 GCA_000404065.3 Pinus taeda | reverse complement strand
TTGCTGCTACAGAGGCTAGTAAAGAAATGATTTGGTTACAAAGGTTTATGGGTGAATTGGGTAAGGAGCATGATATGGGCATGTTATACAGTGATAGCTAAAGTGCCATTCATCTTGCAAAGAACTCAGAATTTCATTCCGAGACTAAACACATACAACTCAAGTACCATTTCATATGATCAGTGTTGGAAGATGGAGAATTGAAGCTAGAAAAGATACACACTAGCCAGAATCCTGCAGATATGCTAACAAAAGTTGTAACTAGGGAGAAACTGAGAATATGCTCACTTTCAATTGGTCTTCAAGGATGACGATGAAGATGAGAAACAACTAGGTTCAAAGAGGAGTCATTGTCCAGCAAATGAAGCAGTGGTGGAGTTCCTACATTCATTCTCCAAGTGGGAGATTGTTGAGTATGGAGCATGATTGTTTAAAGGTCTTTGTTTTGGCCGGATGTATACCCCGGGAATTTTGTACACCCCTCCACGTAGGGGGGTGCAGGGGGACTTGGCCCCCCCACGGGGGTTTGGGGGCGCCAATCCCCCTTGGCTGGGGGGTCCGGGGGCTAGTGGTACCCTAATGGGGATTTCGGGGGCAACACCCCTGAAGCTAAAAACAGATGTAAAATTGCCTTGTAAAAGTATAATAATTTCTAGTCAATCTGGGTCGTTCATTAGGTAGATGATCTGACGGTAGAACTTGTGTTTAGTTTAGGGTTTTTTGCCCTAGAAGGCAACCCCTCTCTTTTTATGAGGAAATTGTATTTGAGGCTGTCTAATAGATGTGTATTCTCCGAGCGAGAAGCAGAGAGGTGAGACTGTGAGAGAAAACAAAGGATATTACAGAAGATCTGTAGTAGGTTGTGTCTCTTCATTTTGTTGGATAATAGAAAGGAAGCACTGGCTTTTCGGGGTGGACGTAGCCCAAACTGGGTGAACCACATATATCTATGTCTCTCTTGTTTTATGCATTTTCTGTGTTTAAATTTCTGCAATATTTTATGTGTTCCATTGCTCTGTAATCTATAATTTTCTAACAAAACTCAACAAGATGATGACGGCACATGTATTATGGACATGAATCCCTCACAATCATCAATATCAACCATCAGTAGAGGCCAGATCCCTGTTCAAGAGTTGGGAACAAATCTAGCCAGGGCATGAAAGTTTGCTAACATTAGCCAATTCAAATATGACCAAAACTTAAGTATGATCATTCAATAAGTAGGGAGAAAAATGTCCATACCTAACTTGGACCTTCCCTCTATCACAATTAAAAAAAATTCCATCTCAAATACCTACAAATATCTAGTAACTATGGATTCTTCTAACATAGTGTTGTCACAGGAAAATGAAAAAAATATCAAAGATATGGTAAAGTGACTCTGGAAATAGAAATACCAGATAACAAAATTAGGGAAACAAAATGGGATGCTCATAGCTAAGAATGATGCATTAAAACTATAAAAGACCAACCTGGAAGGTTAGCTATCCTATATTGTTGAAGTGCATTGATCATATAAAGAAATGGCAAGGAAAGTCTTCCCTTTCCTTCCACAAATGCAGAGAATCTCTACCAAGTCGCTCCCACTAAGGGAGAAGGTGGAGGGAAAAGGGATACAACTAAAAGGAGTATCAAGCATGATTTATCAAATCATAAAATTCCCAAAAAGAGTATCATGATGCTGCTTCCAAAGAACATAAGATTAGTGAGGAGGAAATTAACTATGATTATGTAGAAGTTAAACAAGCCCTCAAAGCTTTAGAAAATGTAGGAAATGATGTAGCCTAGTCTATGGCTCTCTACCATAGGGACCACTCTTTAAAAAAATGGTTGATCAAAATGAACAATCTATCATTCATTGGAGGTCAAGGGGAAGCAAGGATGAATATTGAAGTTAATAGAGAATCAGATGAATCTCTGGATGCATGGGAACTATCATTAAACATATTCATGAGTAAAGTAATTGAGTATTCCTTGAAAAAACATATTGCAAAATTATTCAAGCAATAGAATATACTAAATTCTTTTATGGTTTCCTTTGAAAAGGATATTGAGAATCTTGTAGAGAGAAAATACAAGTACTATGTAGCCATGGAAGGACTATCGCCTAGCAAGATCAAGATGATATCCTCTCTACTCAAATCTAGGAAACCTATCTATATGACATCTCAGGGGTTAAAGTAAATGGCCTAGTGATCTTGTAACAGGTGTCATTTTGCTACTTTAAAAATTATAATAATTTTTTATAAAATTGAGATGGAGAACTCAAGAATCCTAAATAAACAATTACCTTTGTATCTATAAGATGTCCTAAACAAAAGAAAATGACTTTTTTGAAATTTCTATACTAGGGAATCTTTAGATATACTATTGAGAAGCCTTGAGGTTGAATAAGGAAGTAGATTGAAATTTATACATTTGTACATGAGTTACTAATGACTTTTCTATAGCAATATCCATGTATGTTTATGCTTGTGTGAGGTTTTTAACTAGTCATTAGCGGACTTTTACAGTTATTAATTGATATTTCACACATTCAATCTTTGTTTTGTAGTTGTCTTCATATCTAAATGAGTAAGTACTAATTGGATTATATACTGATTTTTTTGTATTTAACCAATTCAGACAATATTGACATTGCTTGCACCAAGAAAACAACTAACTACTTTCCTCCATTTTTTAGCAATACAATATGTTTTTTTGATAGTTCATCTCTCACCATTTATTTCATTAGATTAGAGTAGAGTAGTTTTAATTTGCTATAATCAGGTAATTTACCTTACCTTTTTTGGGATGTTATGAGTTGTGTATATTTTTCCATTTCACATAACATTCAATCCTCTTAATCACCACTAAGCTAGAAATCAAATGGGTCTCCCATCTCATCCCAAAGCACGTGAGGTATAATTTGAACTTCATAACATGTAGAATATCCCTATCACTATTGCCAAGAATTTATCCCTATCAAGAAACACTACAAGCACCATAAAATACTTCTGCAAAAACCTCTTCCCAACCCAGACTTTTTACTTATAGTGAAAATTTATCTAAACTGCCAAAAATTCCTTCAATACGAATGATAGAGGTTATGGTGGAGGTTTTCTTTGAAAATTTTTGCCAACCTGTAACACAAAAGCCACATAAAACTCTGCTACAAGGTATTCTCCATGTAGTATAATGACCACCATGCATTTTGAAGGTTGTTTGGAGAACGTTTTCTTTCCTTATTCTAATGTGAAGATATCCAAAATATGAATCCAACTTAGTAAATAAATTGTATCCATGAAATTCATCTAATAATTTATTTGGCACTTACCATGTCCATTTCAAAGGGATTGCCAAGATTGTGACCCTGGGGCATGGAAATAAGTTCAACAACATTCATCACAGCTGCTTTTGTTTCCTTCTTTTCCGTAACAAGATGTTCCTGGCATAAACACACCATAATTCGCTGATAAGAATCTCCCTCAAGGAAAAGAAAACTCCACATAATAACTCACTGCATAAGATTACACAACAATAAAATCATGCCTATTCTCTTTAAATGAGCTAAATTTGCTTACTTCTGAGTCATTGAAGAGTTAACACATTTCACATGCTTTTCTCTTTTACATGTTTGCTTTACCCTGGAGCAAGCCTACTAGGTTTGAACCTATGTCATTTTGGTGACAAGTGCTTCAACTCACGGTTAGACTGCAGCATCATTCTTGTTTATATATACGTTAGGTCAGGTCTTAATTGGTGCAAACATTATCGCTCACACCTTCAGCTTCCTCCATGAAATACTGAACATAAAGTTGAGTGCCTCGTTCCACTTGTATAGAACTATTTTGAATTTACGAAGAGAGATGGATGGGCCATCGCCTAGGGGTGTGGGGAATCTTGTGCAGATTCCTTCTGTGGAACGATGAAATCACCAGGATCTAATTCTTGACTTCAACCAAATGTATCAGATGATACCCGCCATAGCAAGGTCGCGCTCTTCCTCCTCCTGTCATGGACAACCCAACCAAATGTACCAGATTAGACCTAACACAGCATGGCCGCGCCTTTCCTCCTCCTGCCCTAGAAAAACCCAGCCAAATGTACTAGATTAGACTTACCACATCATGGCCGCCCCCTTTCTCCTCTTTGCCTGGTGTGGTCACGTCCTTTCTCCTCTTGCCCTATACAATGCTACAATGCTTGGAAATGAAAAAAATTGATATTTGAAAATAAATGAGATTTTGATATGAAATGTCGCTGCATCATAGCCACCCCCTTTCTCCTCCTACTTTGGTGTGGTTTCACCCTTTCTCCTCCTGCCCTGGACAATGCTACAACATCCGGGAAATGAAAAAAATTGATATTTGAAAATAAATGAGATTTTGATATGAAATGTGTGTGCTTTTCAGGGCGACTTTTAAAATTGGTCATAAAAGTGTGAACCATAGAAGCAACTTAGGTGTGAATTGGAAGGCATGGTGGAGGCACTAATTTTTAGCATAGGGAAAAGCTTAACGAAAATTGAAAAAAATATAAATGTCTAGAAATAAGTAAATAGGTGGAAGGTTGAATATGTTGATATATGGAAAGCTAAGTACATAAGGTTAAAGAGTTATGTGCACTTGTGTATTTCTTTAAGAAAAAATAGATTTTTTTGTATGTTATTTGTGTGTTAAGTGTTTTATAGTTAAAAAAAATAGATTTCTTTTGTATGTTATTTGTGTGTTGAGTGTTTTATAGGCGGTAGATTTTATATTATAATTTTGAGTTTTTTAAAGTTATTTTAGTTTTTTTTATATGCAAGTTTGGTAAGTTACTTAAATAGATTAAATACTAGGGAGAAGTTGTAAGAAGGATTACATTTGTTATTGGCTTTTGGTGTTCACTCTACATTAGAGTTATGTAATATCATGCATATTGTTAGTATAATGGATTATTATTCTATTTATGTGTTTGTATTTGTAATATATTCGTGTGATTTATTCTTGTTTTTTATTCATCTGAATGATATTATTTATAGTGGTTTAAATGGATGCTAATAATATCATAACGAATGTGATCCCCACTAAAATGTTTAACATGTTGCGCTTTATTAATGGAAATTGTTGTGTGTCTCAAGTGAGACCTTCTTTCCCTTATAAGATAGAATACATTAGGACATTAGATAACAATAAGCCATATTTAGAAACATTTCATTAAGCATGAGTCTAGCATAGAGCCAACATACAATAATGGTAAATAATTGTCTAAAATCTTTGAAATATGGTAGATGAGTTAAATTAGGGTTTAATGACCGAGGGGGTAGGGTTTAACCTACAAAATTCCTTCAAGTGACTTTAATGCTTCTAACCCTGACCCTAAATTTTCCTTAGGCTCGTGTAGGGATGTTAATTATTCTTGGAAATGGGTTGGGAAAGGTAGAAGGTGACACTAGGAAGAGGTGCTTGAGGAAAACAAGTTATTTTATTAGCTCTTGGGAAAAATGGAAAAGAAATGTTACTTATAGGACTTTGTTTGGCTATGTTAATGTTCAATTTCTATGCTAGGCAGCGCTATGGAATTTTAGAGTGTCAAGTCGTGTCAGGGAGTGTTAGGGTATGTTATGGAGTGTCAAAGTCTACCAAGGAATGCAGGGGATGCTAAGTACATGTGCCACATAGTGCCAAGGGATTCTAAGGCGTGTTAGGTGCTATGGCATGTCAAGATGTAAACTATGTTTCTTAGTTGTTTTATGGCCATGGTTGGACGTGAGCTTTATCTTGGTAACTTGTTAAGTGGGATGAGTTGATATTGGACATGAGTAGCCTAAGATGAGTTATAGAAAGTTCGTAGGTGACGATGCATAGTCTAGTTGTAGTATTTGTAACTTGGTTAAGTTGTTATAGTCAAGCAAGAATTTGGTTGGATTCCCAAATAAAAAAAGTAAGGATAATTGTGAGAGCATGATAGTTAAGGACTTCCAAGGCATGCCAAGAAATGAAAAAGGCATGGAAAAACATCCCAAACAATGTTATTGCATGCCAAGGAGTATTAGGGAGTGTCAATGCACCACAAGGGGGAACTAGGTAAAAATGAATGGAAATGAATGAATAAGAATGTGCGCCAAAGAGTGTTAGAGAATTCTAAGTGTGCTAAGGATGAAGTGTGTTAAGAGAAGTTATAAATATGATTTGTAGGAGGCAAGCCTACATTTATGATAAGGGGCTGGACAAAGCAATTTTAGAAAAAGGGAGACTTTGTGCTCGGCACAATATTATTTTTCCAATGACTTGGTTGTGTTCCCAAGTTGCAAAAAACTAAGTCTATCTATGAGGGCATGAAAACTAGAGAGTGCCAAGGTGTGTCAGGGAATTCCAGGAACTGCTAATACATTATAAATAGTTCTAAGGATTGTTAGGCATGCAAAAATATGTGCCAGGTTCCAGGGTGTTCCAATGCATGCCAGGGAGTGTTAATGAGTGCCAACGAAACACAAGGGAGCATTAGTTTCAAATGCATGGAAATGAATGAATAAGAGTGTGTGACAGGGAGTGTTAGTGAGTTTTAGGTGTGCTAAGGAGGGAGTGAAAAGGTATGATAGGTATTTCCAAGGAATGTTAGAGTGCTGAGACAACATTCCAAGATGTGTTATGTGCTAGGTTGTGCCAATGCATGCCACACAGTGTTAGGGAGTTCTAGGAAAACACAAGGGATCACTAGGTAAAAATGCATGGAAATGAACAAATAAGAGTGTGTGACAAGGAGTGTCAGTGATTTCTAAGTGTGATAAGGAGGGATGACAAGGTGTGCTAGGTAGTTCCAAGGAATGCTAGAGTGCTAGGGTGGCATGCCGAGATGTGCCAAGTGCCAAGGTGTGTCAATGTGTACCAGGGAGTGTTAGGGAGTGTGATGGAAACACAAGGGAGAAATAGTTCAAAATGCATGGAAATGAAAAAATAAGAGTGTGTGATAGGGAGTGTTAGTGAGTTCCAAGTGTATTAAGGAGGGAGTGACAAAGTTATATGTTAGGCAGTGCCAAGCCATGCAAGAGTTCTAGGGCATGTCAAGGAGTGGTACAATGTGCTAGGGAATGATAAAGTATGCTAAGCAGGGACTGATAAGGTACATTAGGCAGTGTTAAGTCATGTTAGAGGCTAGGGAAACATGCCAATATGTGTCAGTGCTAAGGTGTGCCAATGCATGCCAAGGAGTGTTATGGAGTGCCATGGAAACACAAGGAAGCACTAGTTTCAAATCCATGGAAATGAATGAATAAGAGTGTGTGACAAGGAGTGTCATCGAGTTCTAGGTTTGCTAAGGAGGGAGTGACAAGGTATGCTAGGTAGTGTCAACGAATGCTAGAGTGCTAGGGAGACATGAAAAGATGTGTCAAGTGCCAAGGTGTGCCAATGTGTGTTAGGGAGTGTTAGGGAGTGCGATGGAAACACAAGGGGGAACTAGTTCAAAATGTGTGGAAATGAACGAATAAGAGTGTGTGATAGAGAGTTTCAGCAAGTTCCAAATGTGCTAAGGAGGGAGTGACAAAGTTATATGTTAGGCAGTGCCAAGGCATGCAAGAGTGCTAGGGCATGTCAAGGAGTAGTATAGTGTGCAAGGGAGTGCTAAATCATGACAAGGAATGTAGGGGATGCCAACACATGCCACATAGTGCTAAGGGATTGTTAGACGTGCCACATGCCAAGTGTTATGGCATGTTAAGATGTAAACTATGTTGCTTAGTTGTTTTATGGCCATGGTTGGACGTGAGCCTTGACTTGGTAACTTGTTAAGTGGGATGAGTTAAGATTGGACATGAGTAGCCTAAGATGAGTTATAGTCCATTCTTAGGTGAACAAGGCATAGTATAGTTGCATTAATTGTAACTTGGTCAAGATGTTGTAGTCAAGGTAGGACTTGGTTGGTTCCCAAGTCTTAAAAAAAAAGCTAGTTATGAGGGCATGATATCTAAGGAGTGTCAGGATGTGCCAAGGAATGAAAAGGCATTCTAACACATTCTAGAATGTGTCAATGCATGTCAAGTAGTGTTGGAGTTATAGGTGGCACTTTGAGACCCATTTTTCACATTTTTGCTAGGCTAAAATTGCTGACAGGGTTCTAAAACTTTTTGAAATTTGACTTGGTGGACCTCCAACTTGGCATGGTAGACCTCAAATCTATTTTGATAATCAAGTTTGAATATTTTTCTATCATATCCCATGATTATCTCTTCAGTTATCGCATTTTTAGTTAGTCAAAAAACAAACCCTAGATAGTAGGATATGGGAAAATTTTGTAAATATTTTATCCATGCATGCTAGGGAGTGTGAGGGCCAAGTGCCAGGGAAACACAAGGGATCACTCATTTCGAATGCATGGAAATGAATTTTCAGCAAGTTCTAGGTGTGCTAAGGAGGGAGTAAAAAGGTCTACTAGCTAGTGCCGAGGCATCACAAGGGAGAACTAGGTCAAAATGCTTGGAAATGAACAAATAAGAGTGTAGTGTGCCAAGGAGTGTCAGTCAATTCCAGGTGCCCCGAGGAAAAAGTGTGTTAGAATAAGTTTAGAAGAGGACTTGCAAGAGGCAAGCCTATGGTTTTGATAAGGTGTGTACAAAGTAGTTTCAGACAAAGGGAGAATTTGGGTTAGGCACAACATTGTTTTGTCAATGACTTGGTTAGGTTCCCAAGTCACAAAAAAAGTAAGTCTATATATGAGGGCATGACAACTAGGGAGTGCCAAGGTGTTCCAGAGAATGCCAGTAAGTACTAACCCATGCTAAATAGTTCTAAGGCATTTTAGTCATGCCAAGGAGTTCTAGGCGCTAGGGTGTGGCACCAACACACACTAGGGAGTGTTAGGGCCAAGTTCCAAGGAAACACAAGGGAGCAGTAGTTTCAAATGCATTGAAATGAATGAATAAGAGTGTGATAGAGAGTGTTAGCTAGTGAGTATGAGGTGTGCTAAGTGTCAGACAATGCTAGGGAGTGCCAAAGCATGCCATGAAATGCAGGGGATGCTAACACGTGCTACATAGTGCCAAGGGATTATTAGGCATGCCAGATGTTAGGGCATGTTAAAATGTAAAATTTGTTGGTTAGTTGTTTAATTTTATGACCACGGTTGGATGTGAGCCTTGTCTTCGTAACTTGTTTAGTTGGATAAGTTGAAATCATACATGAGTAGCCTAACATGAGTTATAGGAAGTTCTTAGGTGAACAAGGCATAGTCTAGTTGTACTAATTGTAACTTTGTCAAGATGTCGTTATAGTTAAGTTGTTGCTATAGTTGAGGTGGGATTTTGTTGGGTTCCTATGTCTCAAAAATGTAAGGGTAGTTGTGGGTGCCTAGGTGTGCTATGGAGTGTTAGGGAGTGCGAGAGAAACATAAGGGAGAAATAGGTCAAAATGCATGGAAATGAATGAATAAGAGTGTGTGACAGTAAGTGTCAGTGAATTCCAAGTGTGCTAAGGAGAGAGTGTGTAATAACCAAAACTGGAAAACGGGAACCGTAAATTTTTTTATTTTGTACTTACCTGAACTACTATCTGATCTGGTGAAGTTGATGATGCTGTTACTGCTCTGCTCCAATTACCGGGAGACTAATTCCACCCAGCCAGACTGAGCAGAGACTGCCTGCTCAATCTAGTAAGCTTCTCACAAAAGCTCATTGTCCCCCGTGCCCAGAACCTCAGACAGATTAAAGCCCTTTCAATGGCAGACCTCTCTCCCTGCTGAATTCCTCCTCCTAGTTTTTAACTCCGTTGTTCAATGCCCCCTTCTCGGTTCAGATCCCCCATTTTTAACTGCGGGCTTGGCGGTGGTACCCTCCTACCTACAGCCACCGCCTTCCCTCCTCCTGACATGCCTTGCATGCATTGAGTGATGCAGGCAAAGCCTGCAATACCCAGGATCTTTTTTTTTTAAAACATGCATATAAGAATGCATGCTCAAATCCAAATCTCAATCTCTGGCAAATTTATATTTTACCATTTATGCGGAAGCTCATTTAAATTCAATTCAAATCAACTCAATATGCACCTGTGTTTATACACATCATCCCAATTTACAATTATCATTTCCAATCCTAGTTTTCATGTCTTCAGATCAAATAAACATCCTTCATTCAAAAGCCCAATCTTGTACATGAGCCTTTTAAGATCAGATTTCTCTTTATGATCACATTTCAACCAAGCAAATGCCCCATGTTCTAATATTCAATTAGACACTGTTTTTAACCAAACCAACCAAACTCATATAACTTCATGCTTACTCAAATAAGATGCCTACTGGGCAATCTCACACAACTCAATTGCGGAAGCTTTGTCTTAACATATGTTTACACATTTTAATGGTTTATGGAAACCATATTTCAAGCCGGCTCTTACATGCAATCAACCTTAAACTTTAAATCAATTGTATGAAATTATAAACCAACAATCCATCCCAACTCGCAAATTTCATTTTTATAATGCGAGACTTTAAATTCAAGAATACACCCACACCATGGAAATCGATCCTTACAGCAAAATCATTTTAATCACGTCGATCCACACAAATTATACATCTTTATGGCTACGGAATTACCTTCAAAAAAACCCTTTAATTTCAATTTGGCCTCCTTGCTTTGCTGCGGTCATTACATAACTCAACATTTTATATCAATGCTGCAATTATTGTGCGTTACTCCGCAAACTGGCTTACTACTCCATGTATTTATCACCAGCAATGTGACTTCGCAATGCTAGGACTACACTTCTTCCAGCATGCCAAACATTTTACAATATGTATGAAACAACTACTGAACCACTGCAATTCACTCTGTCATATTATGCATTTCCAAATGGTTAAAATGATCTGATTTTTTTTTGCAAACAATTTCATTATCAAACCCCTCATTTCTGTACAAACTGCATGTCTTTAACCAATTCAAATCTGGGTTTATACACTCAATTTATTCCCTATGCAATTTCATAAAATTCGGATTCAAATTAAAACTGAATGTTCACACAATTTACCACACACTTATCATTCTGTTGCACGTAGACTCTGACATTCAACACATCCAATTCAAGAAACAGTTCTGCAAAGTCGCCTTTCACAATGCCTTCAGGAGTTGCCGGAAGCTTCTAACTCACAACGCATATCCAGAACTCGACTTTTAATCAATCTGAAGCAATGATCAATATTTTCAATTTAGAACTCTGCTCTTTAACCAGAACTCGCCTTGCAACCAGATTTTCAATACTATAAAATATGAATCGATTTCACTCCTCTTCGAGCATTACGTCTTCAATGTATTTTCCATATTTAAACCAATAATCATCGATTCTCTCTTGATCGATTTCTTCACCCTACGTTTCTTTTATGCAGCTCCTGACTTCATATTACTGGGCGCTCTCTCTTTTTAGTTGCAGTCAATCAAATCCAGACAACCATTCATTCGACCCATATAGTTTAACAATTATCATGCAGAGATTAATAACTTATATGCAGAGTTGTATACAATATTCGATCTCCCTCAGATTCATTGAATTATGCACATTCTTATTCCACAGGAATTAATGCACCAATTAACCAACAAATACCAACAAATTCACTCTTAACACAGTAATTGATCCATACATGAATTGACCAATCTAAGGCGTATAACTCAAAATCACACTTTCATAGAAAATGAACATACTTACAAACTTTTCTTCTTGGCCCAATATTCAATGTTCATGGCCCTTACAATTTTCCAGAGGCTTATAGCCTTGGCTGTTCAAAACCAGCTCTCAACCACACTCTCACTCTCTCCAACTATCTCAAATGTATTTTTCTCTCAAAACCCCTTCCTATTTATACAATTTAAAAAATGATCTAATTAAATGCTCAATCCCCTTAATATCTCATCAAATCCGTAAATCTCTCAACATCCATAAAAGATAGATTCTCATCCCTAAAACTTAGAAATTAATCCCAACTTAGGCTCCTTCATTAATTCTAAATAATCTAGAAACTAATTTCTCTCACAAATAATTAATTAATCACTCAAAATAATATTAATATTTACATGAAATTTTAATATTTCTTCAAAACATGAAACCCCCTAGCTTAGGTAAAATACAATGTGTTTTTTGAAGATGATGCTCCTGCATCAGACTCCCCATGTAAGAAAATTCATGACCACCTGGTCATAAGTCTAGATATTTCCTCCTGGATCCCAAATTTTATTTTGTAATCTTTCATTGCTTGCCAATTGCTTTACTGTTGTTGTTATCTGTTGTTGTCCTCCAGGCTTCCATATTTTGTGCTGTAGTGCTCCACTTGCCCTGCCTTCCAAGTCTGCTACAGTATTTCTCTTGTTGTCTTTCCTTTTCTTTCTTATTTTCGTCTTTCTCTAGGATTCTTTCGTCATCAGTTTTCTGATACTTTCAATCTCTCGATCCAATAAATCTCCTAGCTGCTGATTTCTAGCTGTCTGCTGAGCTAAGACGGCTTGCTCAATTGAGTCAAATGCCCTCTTGTCTTCTGGAACAGAAAACTTCTTCTCCCTTCATTTGACTGCTCAATTGAGTCAAATGCTCTGCAACAATACCTGCATTCACAAAACACCTGTTAGAACAAAAATCATAAGGCATCAGTGCCTTGTCCTCCTTTGCCAGCTCTTCAGTATGCTGTTCTGAATTCTCCTCCAAACTTCCCAAAGAATCCTCTGAAGAATTCTCAAGACTGTCAACCAGTCTTTCTCTCATATCATCTGCTTTCATGACATCTTTCTGCACTCGTTCACCGTATTGAACTCTTTCATCTGTTGTAATCTCCTTGTCATACTCCAAATTCTTCAACAAATATTCTAGCAATGCAATTTCTCTGTAGCATTGCTGAAGCATATCATCATCCCCTGCATTCATACATAAACTTTCAGTTTGCATAAAATGTTCAACAATATCAGCTGTTACTTCCCTTATCTGCGCTTCAGACTGCTTCTCTTCTTCAACATCCACAAGAATTTTCTCTTGTACTGTAACAGCAAAAGCATCACTTCTTTTCTTTTCAAAGTACTTATCATTTTCTGCTTCCTCTGTCTTTATTCCCTTCTGAGATCTTGCTATCTCAGAATCAATCTGAACAGCCTTCAGATTCAACTCTTCTCTCTCCTGAACAAACTCTAAAGCTTGCTCCTCTCCCTGTGTTGTACCTGCAAACACACACAACTCATCATTTTTAAAACCACAAGACTTTTCAGTCTTGACTGCTTCCTCAAGCACTCCCTTCTGAACAAATCTGCATGTGGAATCTTCAAATTCCAACTCTGTCTCAAGAACTCTAAGTTCCTTTTTCAACAAGGCAATCACAATTTGCCTCAACCTCCTCACAATTGTCGCCAAGTCACTTTCTTTCCCTTCAGTGGAAAGATCCAACCTCTATTCTGATTTTCCTGCTTTTGCAGCCATTCTTCCAGTACCTGCAATTGTACCTTTATTACTGCAATCTCTCTTTCTCTGACTTCATCAGTCATCTCACTTCTGTGGCATTCTTCTGAACCTCTTCTATGATCCTCCATGATCATCTTCTCACTTGCCATGAGTTGCACTAGCCTCTACAACAAGCTCTCCTGTCTTGCCGCCACTTACCTCACCAAGCTCTCCTCACTCAATCTTTTGGTAAGTACTTGGTTCACTGCCTCTGGAACCCTTGAGCACTCTCTTCTGCTCTCTCTCTAGGCTATCTCTTCAACTCACCTTCTTCTTCAGGACACTACAATTGTCCTCCTTATTCAGCCTTTAGCTGAATACCAGGTTCACTGCCATCTTCTCTTCAACCATAAACTTCAATTCATAAATTTCAAATCAGAAAAATCATCTCACCTTTAAGATCTTGCATGATCTTTTCCTCCCTGCAATCTTGTTCACTTGTGTAGTTTGCATATCAAATTTAGAAATATGATTGTCCTTTCAGTATTTCAACAAAAATACATTTCAATTCAACAAAACCTTCTTGTCATCATTCAAAAAATAAATATTTCAATAGAGCATTCCGGCACTGATACCAACAGGAAAAGCCTGCAATACCTAGGATCTTTTTTTTTAAAAACATGCATATAAGAATGCATGCTCAAATCCAAATCTCAATCTCTGGAAAATTTATATTTTACCATTTATGCAGAAGCTCATTTAAATTCAATTCAAATCAACTCAATATGCACATGTGTTTATACACATCATCCCAATTTACAATTAGCATTTCCAATCCCAGTTTTTATGTCTTCATATCAAATAAACATCCTTCATTCAAAAGCCCAATCTTGTACATGAGCCTTTTAAGATCAGATTTCTCTTTATGATCACATTTCAACCAAACAAATGCGCCATGTTCTAATATTCAATTAGACACTATTTTTAACCAAACCAACCAAACTCATATAACTTCATGCTTACTCAAATAAGACGCCTACTGGGCAATCTCACACAACTCAATTGCGGAAGCTTTGTCTTAACATATGTTTACACATTTTAATGGTTTATGGAAACCATATTTCAAGCCGGCTCTTACATGCAATCAACCTTAAACTTTAAATCAATTGTATGAAATTATAAACCAACAATCCATCCCAACTCGCAAATTTCATTTTTATAATGCCAGAATTTAAATTCAAGAATACACCCACACCATGGAAATCGATCCTTACAGCAAAATCATTTTAATCACGTCGATCCACACAAATTATACATCTTTATGGCTACGGACTTACCTTCAAAAACGCCCTTTAATTTCAATTGGGCCTCCTTGCTTTGCTGTGGTCATTACATAACTCGACATTTTATATCAACGCTGCAATTATTGTGCGTTACTCTACAAACTGGCTTACTGCTCCATGTATTTATCACCGGCAATGTGACTTCGCAATGCTAGGACTACAATTCTTCCAGCATGCCAAACATTTTACAATATGTATGAAACAGCTACTGAACCACTGCAATTCGCTCTGTCATATTATGCATTTCCAAATGGGTAAAATGATCTGATTTTTTTCTGCAAACAATTTCATTATCGAACCCCTCATTTCTGTACAAACTGCATGTCTTTAACCAATTCAAATATGGGTTTATACGCTCAATTTCTTCCCTATGCAATTTCATAAAATTCGGGTTCAAATTAAAACTGAATGTTCACACAATTTACCGCGCACTTATCATTCTGCTGCACGTAGACTCTGACATTCAGCGCATCCAATTCAAGAAACAGTTCTGCAAAGTCGCCTTTCACAATGCCTTCAGGAGTTGCCAGAAGCTTCTAACTCACAACGCATATCCAGAACTCGACTTTTAATCAATCTGAAACAATGATCAATATTTTCAATTTAGAACTCTGCTCTTTAACCAGAACTCGCCCTGCAACTAGATTTTCAATACTGTAAAATATGAATCGATTTCACTCCTCTTCGAGCATTACGTCTTCAATGTATTTTCCAGATTTAAACCAATAATCATCGATTCTCTCTTGATCGATTTCTTCACCCTGCGTTTCTTTTATGCAGTTCCTGACTTCATATTACTGGGTGCTCTCTCTTTTTAGTTGCAGTCAATCAAATCCAGACAACCATTCATTCGACCCATATAGTTTAACAATTATCATGCAGAGATTAATAACTTATATGCAGAGTTGTATATAATATTCGATCTCCCTTAGATTCATTGAATTATGCACATTCTTATTCCACAGGAATTAATGCACCAATTAACCAACAAATACCAGCAAATTCACTCTTAACATGGTAATTGATCCATACATGAATTGACCAATCTAAGGCGTATAACTCAAAATCACACTTTCATAGAAAATGAACATACTTACAAACTTTTCTTCTTGGCCCAATATTCAATGTTCATGGCCCTTACAATTTGCCAGAGGCTTACAGCCTTGGCTGTTCAAAACCAGCTCTCAACCACACTCTCACTCTCTCCAACTATCTCAAATGTATTTTTCTCTCAAAACCCCTTCCTATTTATACAATTTAAAAAATGATCTAATTAAATGCTCAATCCCCTTAATATCTCATCAAATCCCTAAATCTCTCAACATCCATAAAAGATAGATTCTCATCCCTAAAACTTAGAAACTAATCCCAACTTAGGCTCCTTCATTAATTCTAAATAATCTAGAAACTAATTTCTCTCACAAATAATTAATTAATCACTCAAAATAATATTAATATTTACATGAAATTTTAATATTTCTTCAAAACATGAAACCCCCTAGCTTAGGTAAAATACAATGTGTTTTTTGGAGATGATGCTCCTGCATCATTAAGACTCTCAGATATTTATCCCTCTACTCTCTTTTGTCTATACATGTATTTTGTTATATACCCCGTTTGGTTTATGCGTCCCCTTTTATATAAGGTTAACTTTTATTTTTATTATAAAGTTTAATTCTATTTTTATTATAAAGTTGAATTTATATTTATTATAAACTTTAATTCTATTTTTATTATAAAGTTTAA
>APFE031094465.1:192502-228393 GCA_000404065.3 Pinus taeda | reverse complement strand
AATGGCAGACCACTCTCACTGCTGAATTCCTCCTCCTGGTTTCTAACTCCGTTCTTCAACCCCCTTCTCGGTTCAAATCCTCGGTTTTTAACTGCGGGCTTGGCGGTGACTGCCCTCCTACCTGCAGCCACCGCCTTCCCTCCTCCCAACACGCCTTCCATGTATTCTGTGACCCTTAGATATTTATCCCCCTGCTGTCATATGTACTTTGTTATATATCCCGTTTGGTTTATGCGTCCCCTTTTATATAAGGGTGTTTTCTTTTTTTGAATTTTATTTTTATTATAAAGTTTAATTTTATATATTTTATAAAGTTTAAAATTTATATTTATTATAAAGTTTAATTCATATTTTTAAAGTTTAACTCATATTTGTTTTAAAGTTTATCATATCTGTTTTAGTATAAAGTTTAAAACTTTATATTAGTTAATTAGTTTAGATTGGGTCGTTACATACATCCCCCTTCAAAAAATCGTCCCGAAGTTAGAGTTTTTATCTTATCTGATTACTTATGATAGTAATTAGTACCCCTTCCTTAGATTATATTATATTATTTATTATTACTATTATTATTATTACTATTATTTTTTCAAGAGACTATAAAATTAGAGTTTTAGGTTTATGATTTTAATGGATAATCTTACCCTACCCAGGTCCCCAAACTATTCAAAATCATCCTATCCTTCCTAATCTCTTCCGCTCCCCTCCTATACGTCCTCTACTGGAGTATGCCATGGCGTCAGTTTTACTGACCTAACCATTCATAAACTCTAAGGTGACAGCATTGGTTATACCGACCTGACTCCCAGTAGGCATTCGGCAGTCATCATCACACATCTAGGGGAGCGTGATTCACACAGTCCTCCCATGACTCCAGGATTCGGAGGATAAATAGTGGGAAACACCTCCACCCCTCCTAGTAGAATTAGGGCTAATACCCTATCATAGAATCACTTTGAGCTTTAATTGTTCTGAGGTTCTGTCATCATGTGGTCATCCCGATAACTGTCTATTACCTGCAATCATACACTTATCTATGCATTCGTAAAATGTGCATCAACATATTCAAAATAACTCATGTATTATTCACTTATGAATTCATCTATGATACTACAGTAGAACATATTTTTCCATATTCCATGCATGTCTTTTGACTTTCATCTAGAATGTATTCACTTCCTGATTTCTATCCCATTGATCATATTGACATGTATAAATAAATCAGATTTATAATATCTTAATTTCTATCAGAAGTAAAATCATTTAACTGTCTTAACTTTACTTTGACAACTATAATTTAGTAAAATGAACCACATATATCGTTTTGGTATCCACGTACCAGCAGAAGATAAACATATATTATGTCACAAAATTTCACGTTTATCTATAATCATTCAAAATGTTTCTGAGTCTCTGATTGCAGTGAAGGAAATATATACTAAAAATAGTTTAAAGTTCTTCAAAATGGACATAGATTAGGGTATCTCTGACATATGTCCTTTGTATTTTCCCAAGTTGCTGATCCAGGACTATACTTGTCCCATTGGACCTTAACTTGGTCCACTAGGCGGTTCCTCAGTTGTTGAACCCTACGTCCCAGTATACGTAATGGTTCAACCTTTACGATTCCCTTGTCCCATACCTGAAGATCCCGCTATAGTGGATTGATGCGCTACTTGGTCATTGCTAATTACTGCATGAATTCTATGATTACCCTGATTGTTTGATATTGGTCCTTCCCTAGTCCTATGCAATATATTCGACGAAGCTTCTGGGCAGTCACGTTGAAAATTTGGTCCCCCACATCCCCAACAATTAAGCTGCGTTGATCCTCTTGAATCAGGACGTGAATTTCTAGAGAATGAGTTTCGTCCTCTCATGTTGATTCCTCCCGAATTTCTTCCTCTATTGGCAGTCCCTCGAGATGTCCATGTGCTAGTGTTTGATGATTTCGCGGCTATAGTGTTTATTGCCATGGGAGCTCTTGTCTCTATATTTCTCGGGGTAAACCTGTTACCGTAAGGTGGCCTCGAGCTACCTCCATTGAAGAAGTTTCGAGGATTCTTTCCTAGAAATATTGATTGTAAAGGTTCTGTTGTCCCCATATCTTTTTTGATCCCTAGGTGCTCTTTTGCATAACGACCACATTCAATTTCCTCGGCTACTGATGATGGTTTCCACATGCTTACCAAGGCTCTGATGCGAGGATTTAACCCAAATATGAAGCGTTCAGCTTGACGTTCATCAGAATCTAAGTAGTGAATGTATTTTACAAGCTCCATAAACCTTATTTCATATTCTTCCACAGTTTTATTTCCTTGAATTAATGTATGAAAGGCTCAGGCTTGCTGTTGTTGAAGGTATGGAGGTAAATACTTCGCGCAGAACCTTTCCTCAAATAGTTCCCAAGGGACATTATCCGATGTAAGGTGCAGTTGTTTTTCCCGATTTCCCCACCAAATCAAGGCACTTTCCTTTAATTGAAATACGACAATTTTTGTTTTTGCCAAAGAAGAATATTCCCTTAACCTAAAGCATCTGTTCATTCCTTCTAACCATGCTTCAACACATTCACTTGCTCGACCTCCTGAGAATTCTGGGAGTCTGATTTTCTAAAGCTCCCTAGAAATGTCTTCTTTCGATCTTCTGGGCTCAAAATTATTTGGTTCCGCTGAACTGGTGGCTACATGCTGAAATTCCTCTTTGGTTTTACCCTTAGTTGATTCTTTTAATGTCTCTAATAAGGCTTCCAAAGAGTTCATTATCACAGTCAACTCCGGCGCTGGGGCGATTGAAGTTGATAATGGTCTTGGTGGTGACGATGGTGATGGGGATGATGATGGTGACGGTGGCGGCATTAATGGTGGTGATGCTGCCTAATCACGTCGTCGTCGCTCATACATCCTTACCATTGTAATGGTTCCTGAACAAATAATAAAATTCTATAAAATTTTTGAGGTAGACAACCGAATTTAACGCATAATTTTGTTTTGCGAATTCACATTCATAAACGGGTATAGTTTTGCTATTTTTATCCGCTAGGCGGATCTTACTGGTACCGAGGTCAAGGAGGGTGGTCTCGCGACCTCCTTGTCCTAATGCAGGGTATTCTATTCTAATATGAATAATGCAGAAGTGTATGGTTATTAGCTCCTAAGGTAAAACATCTAAAGTTTATTTACCAAATAACATCCACAATTGAAAAATGTTAAATGTCTTGTTCCAATGTACGTTGGTAACATACCCGCCATACCTCAATCTAGCTATTACATTTTAAGGAAGGTCATACATATTTATATTCTGAATATATTACTTGGATATGGATTAAATCTATAAAAAGAAGGGTTGTTCTAGTTCCATATCAGTTTGTCCTTTAGCCGGAAAATTTACCATAGACATGTCATGATTAAAATCTAGAAGAGATACAGTTTAGCAGTATACCGTAAATGTAGGTTGGGGTCAACTGAAGGGTAAATTCAGATCAATAGTCAAATTGGACCTAAAATATAGGTCAATGGCCTATATATTGCAGTTGATCAGGCAAGGGAGAAAAAGAGTTCTTTTAATGTTTCCACTGCATCCTACTTTGAAATTTGAGTGATCGAGGACCAAAGGCACCAACACTGTGTGACATCCACTTTTACTGAAATCATGGCAATCCAAGCTCTCTTCCTGATTGGTTGCATTGCCTACTTTCACAACATGTGATATTCAAGAAGCAAGCCTAACTGACCCTTCTCCCAAAGTTAGATTTCATGTCTTTGTAACCAGGCTTTGAACAAGCCATACTAGTTTAGTATTTTCTTATTATCCTCATTTTGCTTGAGGTGAATTGCTTTTGATAAAACTGATAAGTACCTACTCCTCATTCTTTGTACCGGACTCTCTTAAAATGAGACTTAGTTTTGTATTGTAAGAATTATAGTGATGGCTTCTATATTTTACTTCTATTCATAGACATGATTATTTCTTAGTATGAACTCACCATTAATTGGAAACCCAGCTCTTACAATTTTAAAAGAATATATGTTGCATATATAAAGGGCATAGAAGTGTGTACTAGACCAAATTGAAGTTTTATGATCTACTGATTGGCTGTACTTGGAAATGACTTCTATTCCTTAATCTTAGTGTTATGTATTGTAAAGTATACACAATATTTCCTAATTATGCTCTATATAAGGTCATACATGCAGTTTTGTGCTTCTGTACTTTAATTCAAAATCCTTGTTTTGAATGAACTAATCCCAAGTATACCCAAGGTGAAACTGAATGGCCCATTGTCCTTACTCACCCGTTTAGAATAACCCATGCATACATTACTTCCATTATTTAACATCCCTCATTTAGTATTCGACTGCTAATGCAATACTTATTCCATTGTGCATCTGTTCAAAATGTCATTGGCATAAAATAATTAAGTTTTTAAAGTGGTCATTCAGCAGATAATGTAGCATAAAAGCAATATAAGGTATGAAATTTTAATAGATCACCATGGCACCTGACAGTGGGGTAATTGGCATTTGAATTCAGTAAACTTGAATGCATTTGGGGACAATGTAAAGATTATAAGAGGTTAGTTTAATAGCATGAGAATAAAATGATCTATATTATCCTTTCCTACATTAGTGCACCATCTCATTTTTAGATGTTAAGAGCCACCTACAGGCATTATGTAATGGGACTACAAAATCAAAACTTTGTAAGATCATGGCAATGTTAGAGCTACTTTAGAGATGACCTAGCAATGCATTATATTGAAACTATTATGTACCTAAACACAAATCTTTGTATGTAAGTACGTTTATGTACATCTAATTATTTTTTTGTTTATAAGCTCACGAGATTGTACTGGAAGATCATAAAGTTATGGTTTTGGCAAATACTAGCTGCTAAGTTTAGTCATATTTGTAGAACCTTCATAAATTTCAGCATGGAACTTAGTTTTAAAGAATTATTGAAGCAGTATCGATGATAACAAGTATGGATTAAACTTTTTACTAGTCACCTCTAAAGATTGCACAGATGTTGCAAAAATTCATGATGATGGAGAAATTAATCCCAGAAAATGGTTAACCTCTTTCCAAATCTTTGCACTATTTTAAACTGATAACGGTGCCTTTTCTCGATTCCTAATTAAAGGAATTGATGCAATAGCAAGGTTTTGATGATTTCCTTGTGGTTAGAAAAGTGCCCATGGCAATTGTTAGCGCTCAAATCTACCTTAGGCTGAAATAAGGTCAAACTCAAGGCTACATCAAACCACGCTCAGCCTCGTAGCTAGCCCTACGAGGACAGGAGAGGGCTCTCTCCAAGTCAATGTCGGCAAAAGGTAATCAATGAGGTCGAGATGACTAATTTGATAACTAATTTTAGGCTAGGTATGAAGTACAAGGAATTTGAAATTGATTTTTTGAAGTTTTGTTGAATTCAAGGAAAAGGCAATTTTGGGTGCGGGGATGAGGCACAGTTTTTGCAGAGGTCTACTTGGGGCAAGATAGGCGATTGTTTTGATTCCTTTAAAGAGAATGAATGGATAGATATGACTGGTGAGAGGTTAAGGAGAGCAAGAAAATTTCAAGGATTCTCCATAAACAGATGAAAACATGGAAAATCAAACAAACTTAAAGGAAGAGCATAACAAATTATGGATTCTACCTTAACACTTCATTTGTTCAATTGCAGAAGATGAGAGAAGGAAAATGATACATATAAAAAACTTACAAATACTGAAAGAAGCACACCATCAAAACATAAAGCCACATGAATCCCAAACAGTGCTACAAAACCCTGGTCTTTCCTTTGCCAAAAATATGGAAATGAATGTAAAATAGAGTGTCAAGCTATTCCCAAGAGTCCAACCCTGAAAATGACTTAGAAAATACATAATATAGGCAAGCCAACCCATTCCCTTGCCTCTAGGGGTCGATCTCATCATCCTAGGAGCTATTTCAACCAACTCTAAACAAAGCACTACAATCTAGACAGTCAAAACAACTTGCCTCTATAAGGTAGGAAACCAATTTATTCATTAAATTTTCACTCTTTGGTGAATGAATCTACTAGAACAAGTAAATAAGTGTCAAAATTACATCATGTTTAATCAATTACATCAAGAGAAGTCAAAAATTACATCACAAATCAAAAATAGTCAAACTGGCTGAATTTCTGAGCTAAAAGATGAAAAATTGGCCAAAAATCCCTATGTGCCGCGCGCCTGAGCTCTATCCGTTGCCCGCCTTTCATCATACTTTTGGGGCACTTTCCAACATCCAAATCAAGCTCACAATATCGGGTTGGAAATCCCTGGATGTCTGCTATCCAGCCCAAGTGGAATTTCTCAATTTGGAGCTCATTTGCCCCCTCAAAATGTCATTCTCCTGGAAGTACTTCCAGTTGGTGCAAAAGGTGGCAGAAAGGTGATTTTCATGGTGTTTTTGGGCCTTTTGATCACCCAAAAATTGATGAAATGCTTTGGCAATATCTGAGCATGCATAACATATCATGAAAAACCCAAAAATATAAAGTTCTCCTCCAGCAAGTGTCCCAATCATAAGCGCGCGCGTGGAGGCGCTACGTGTTGAGCCAAAAAACCTGTTTTTAGGACAAAATTTTTCAAAATGACAAAAAATTCTCCAAATTTGCTCAAATTTGGTGTGAAGACCCTCCATCATGTATTGTGCCCTGCCAATGAAGCCTCGGCCGAAATTTGGCGTGGATCAAGCTTTTTCCACCATTTTAGTGCTTTGCTCAATCGCCTCTTTAGAATCTTCATTTTTTCTTTGCAGACATGCATATGAGCCCAATAATGAGTTTTCATATGACGAAGCATGTCTTTGTCCCTATTTTCCTTTGCCAACAATTTCTCCAGATAAGTGTTAACATGGATGAGCATAGACTCTCGATCAATCGGTGTCATACCACCGGGTCTCTTTCGGGCCAATTCTCAATCCTCACGGATTTGCCGCAACTCATAAAGTGTATGTTCATCCTCTAGCTATTTGTTACTCTACTCCAAGTAGTTTATCACCCACTTAGCCATCTGCAATTTCTTTCTCAGCGAGTCATTCTCAACGTTTTTCTCCCGGATGATCTCCTTTAGCTCCAAACTAGGAGAGCTTGCATCAACATCAATGATAGTGAAATCCGTGTCCCGGCCTCCTGAAGGACCCTCATCATGCATAGGCCTCTCGCCCCTGTCCTGGATCTATACTTGTGCTGAAGAAGAAGGCGAGACCCCTTCCACATGATGTGGAGATAATACTCGCTCTGCTGATGGAGTCAACGAGACCCCTTCCACCCCAGGTGGAGATAGTACTCATCATGTAGATGCAAATAAGGCCCTGTGGCCTCGCTGGTATGTCACATACGATGGAGCACTTATATGCTCGGTCTCAAGAATGTCTAGCTGGTGTGAAGGCTCTCCCTCATCATGAACTATCTCGGGAAGCGGCTGAGGTGCTGTGAAGAAGTCACAGGAGGTGAAGTCCTCCAAAGTAATGCCCTGCTATGTCAACTGATGTATCACTATGATCTTGATCATCGGGTAATGATATATACTTCTATGCTGCTGTTCTGGGGTCTTCCTTTGTACTAAAGTCACCATCCTCTCTATGTTGCGACACATGAAGTATAGAATGTTCATCATACGTACCCTCATGAAATGCATCAAGAAACGGACATGGTACGCATAGAGACGCGAGAATATTCCCTCGCAACTGAAATACTGAATGATGAGTTTCATCAATGGTGCAAACTCATCCCTCAGGAATATGAAAGGAAAAACTGTGCTCAGGTGTCTCATATACCCAGGTTTGATGTATGGCTCATAGTAGAATTTGTCTAATTGCTGGCGTTTGTTCCATTCCTCTCCTACATTTGGTATCCCGGTGGCCTGAGCAATAGTCTCTGGTGACAAAGTGAAATTTAATCCGGCGAGGTTTACATGGATATCATGTAAATGTAGAACAAATAAATGAACTAGTTCACAATGATGCTGGGTTTGTGAGATCATCTCATAGTATTGGAAACATGATCGACGTTGAAAACAATCCATTGCAAGTGGGAAAGCCTGCAATTGACAAGAAGTAGGCTCCTCCCTGACATGCTGACCACCTTTGCCACTTTTGTGAAACCTCCGTGGCACATTAACCTCAGCTGTAGAAACACTGTCATACTCCTTCTCATAGACTGAATCCATCTCTGACATGACTTTGAAAACAAGATATCTGGAATATGTATTCTGATATATAAAACTGTGTGTGCAATTGAATGTAAATTGCTCTTTGCTCTAACAATGTTGTGACGAAGGGGAAACAAATGCACAAGGGAATATTAGGAAAGGGAAAACATTAGGGAATTAGGGACTTTGGAAATAAAATGTAATTAGGGAAGGAAGGGGAAATGTAAATATAGGATAAGGGTTTTAGGGTTTTGGGGTATTAGGTAGGATTAAGGAATTTTTTATAGTGGTGGGGGATTAGGATTTTAGGGATTGTAGTGTAGGATTAATGAGGGAATTAATGGGGAAATATGATGGGTAAATTTGGGAATGAGGAACAAAGGGAAATGGGGAAAAATACAACCTTGGTAACACACTGTTTTCAAACCCTACAGCATTGACAAGTTTATGTGAAGAGGAGGCGATTTGATGAGTTTCCGAACTAGTTTCGGGCTCCAAATTGTAAGCGTCACGTGCCTTGCCCAATGCGCCACACGCTTCTAAATTAACACTGGCGATTTGAGCCCAGTACGCTGCGCGTAGCCAATGCGTCGCGTGCCTTAACTAGTGCGTCGCGCACCTGAAAGTTGAACCGATCTCCACTCAAAATCACAATTTCACCTTGGAATGATTTTCTCCACTCTTAGCATGTACAATGATTTGAAAATTCATTGAAATATCTTTATAAAGACTCCAATTTGATTTTTGCTTGGTCCATAACCCACATTATAATGTTTTGTCTTTGACACTTTTTCAGGATTCATAGACTTCTGACTTTTTGGTTTCCTCCTAAAATTTGGTTGAAATAATGATTTTCTTTGACAAATTTTTGCAGGGATAACTGTGATATAATCTGGAAAAAGAGAACAAGGCTGCGCCTGGACAATTCAAGAACTGAAATTTTTGAAAATTTATTACAAAAATGAAATGTCGACTTATCTTCAAAACAGAGTTTTGAAGGGAAGTCCTAATCTATCCGTATAATGTAAAAATCTTTGAGATAACCACCTATCGAGGGCCTCCCTCTGGCTTGCTCGCTTTATTAGACTTTGCAAAACCAAATTAACTTAACCCTAGAACTAATGACCGAGAACACTTGTCATGACCTAGAAATTGAAACAGGGCTGTAAATGACCTTTCAAGACTTGATTTTTATGAATAGACCTGAACCGGCAATGCCAAGTACGTGGGGAATGAGTGACACAAACCATTCCATCAGATTTATGGCATGCCTAACGAAATGCAACTAATCGAAACTGATGGGACACCTAAACATGAAATGCAAAAAAGAGTTTTGATCTCTGACAGAGGGATAACTAGACCGACTCGAACATTGGCTCCAATGGGGATGGTAGCTCCTTGGAGATGCCAAGAATAGCAGATCTCTGTAAGAGCTAGACAGTGCCTTCATCCATTGGGCTATGGGGTCATTATTCCAACACAAAATTTTGACAATTTGACTAAAAACCGAAGACCACTTTGACCAAAACTGACTCGAAACTAAAAGGACTGATACAACTGACTTGACAAACTTCAAACCAACTAACCTCCATTTTCAGAATTATAGCCTTCACTACGGGCCCCAAACTGAAGATGAGAAGTTAGTACACATGTGCAATAAAATAGAAGTAAAACGATATGTACAATGATGATGAAATGAGCAGAAAATACTCAGAAGTGGTATCGCTTTAGTAGCTGACCATTAATCAGCCCTCCAGGACACTCATCTCCATTCATTTCTTTGAGAAGAAAAGCATTTTGGCCACGATACACTGCAATCTTGTAAGGACCCTTCCATAAGTTTTCAAATTTTCCGTGCTTTCCTTTGTCTTCATGTCGGGCATCCCACCTCAAAACTGCCTCATCTAGCTGAAATGTGTCTGCTTTTTCCTCCTGTCATAAATCGTTTTGATGCGCTCCTGCAACTTGAAAGTATGTTGAAATACCTCCTCCTGTGTTTGTTGTAAATGAATCATCTGATTAATCCTTCTCTGCATAGGATCTTCCTCACTACCGGCTTCCTGAAGCAATTTGACTACCGGGACAGCAAGTGAAGTAGGAAAAACCGTGTCTATCCCGTACACCAACTCGAAAGGAGACATGCCAATAGACTTTTTCTGACTCACCCTATCAGCCCATAGTGCATTCACTAATTTCTTGTGCCAGCCCTTTTTATTAATTTCCAAAAATTTCTTAATGATATTAACCAAAGATTTATTAGATGACTCCGCCAATCCATTTCCCTGAGGATGGTATGCGGTTGAATGTCCCAAGCTAATATTGTACTTATAGCAAAACTCGACCATCCTTTTTGACTTGAATGCCGCTGCATTATCTGTGATTAACTTACTTGGACACCCAAAACGTGACAAAATCTTGGTTTCAAGAAAAGAGATAATTACCGCATCCGTGGCTTGTCGAGTAGGAATCGCTTCAATCCATTTCGTGAAGTAGTCCGTGGCTGTCAATATCCATCTATGTTGTCTTGACGATGCCAGATGGATTTCCCCGATGAAATCCAATCCCCACTGCTGAAAATGTGCACTAATTTCAATTGGTTTGAGAGGCAAAGGCCGTAGTTTCTGCTTCCCTTCGAAAATTTGGCATTCGTGACAATTTTTAACAGCCTTATATACATCTGAAAACAGCGAAGGCCAATAATAACCTGCCCTTAGAATCTTATTCTCTGTGGTTTTCCAAAACAGATGACCTCCGCAGTATTATCTATGAAAGTCTTCCACAACTCTTTTGGCTTCCTCCTCTACCAAACAATTCAATAACATTCCACCAGGGTCTTTCCAAAACAATGCAGAATCTAGTATGCAGAATTTTGCAGCTTTCAATTTCAATGTTCTACTCTTATTTCTAGGCATTTCGGCAGGTGAAGACAAATTCTGAAGTACATATAAAATGTCAGCATACCAAGGGGAAGAAAGAAACATGTCAGATGCCTGAACTGATGAACTCTCCTCATCTTCATCGGACATGGCAGCAATCAAATTTATATCTAGAACCTGCAGATTCGTTTCAGCCATTAACTTGGCAAGTCCTTGTCCTTTGATTAGTTTGGTTGGTTTAATCTCCACATCATACTCTAACAATGCAGCAATCCACTTTCCCTGCCTTCCTTCTGGATCTGCCTGTACCAAAATATCTTTAACTGTTGTGTTAGGAACATAGGCTATAATGTGGGAATGAAATATATATACACGGAAATATTTCAAGGCCTTTACAAGCGCAAGTGCTTGTTTCTCAATAATGTTGTATTTCAATGCTCCATCTCTTATAATCTGACTGAAAAAAGGCAATGGGATTTTCAACTCCTTCCCTTTTCTACATTAATAAAGCTGCCAAAGTGTGCTCAGAAGCAAATGAGAACAAAATAAAGTCCTGTGTGTAGTCTGGGTTGGTTTAAATAGGAGATGAAGAAAGAGCTAATTTCACTAAATTGAATGATTTCACTACCTCTTCTGTCCACTTTACCTGACTGTCCTTTTTCAGTATGCTCGTGATTTCTCTAAGATGCTTCACTAGATTTGGAATGAAGCGACACAGAAAATTCAGTTTACCATTAAAGGACTGTATTTCTTTTTTGTTCCGAGGCTGTTCAATTTGTTGAATGGATTCAACACATGCAGGGTCAACATGGATGCCATCTTTCGATATGATGTGGCCAAGGAGCTTGCCCTCATCCATGGAAAAAAGACTCTTTTTCGGATTCAGCGAAATGCCATATTTTCTGCACTTTTGGAAGACAATTTTCAAATGATATAAATGTTCTTCATCAGAATTTGAAAACACAGTTAAATCATCAAGGTAAACAACTAAAAATAAATCTTTCTCGTTGGCGAAAGCCATGTCCATTGCACACTGAAAGGTGGCTCCTGCATTCTTCAAACCAAATGGCATTTTTGCATAATGAAACATTCCCCATGGAGTGGTAAACGCAGTTTTGTCACGATCATCTTCATGCACTAAAATTTGATTATATCTTGAATAGCTGTCGAGTAGTGACATCCTTGATGCTCCAACTACGTGCTGCAATATGTGGTCCATTTTTGGTAGCAGATAATTGTCTTTTAATGAAACCTTATTCAAATTTCTGAAGTCAATACATAAACAGATCTCACCTGTTTTCTTTCTCACGGGCACCAAATTTGATATCCAATCTGAAAATCGGATAGGCACAATGATTTCTGACTTATACAATATGTTTACCTCTTTTTCAATTGATGGTAGCAACTTTGGATTGATTCTCCTCAACTTTTGACAAAAAGGCTTCTGATTTGATTTAATGGGGATAGTATGCTTAATGATATTAGTGTCATATGTTTTTAAATCTGAGTAATCCCACGCAAAAACATCAGAAAATAAAGACAACAATTTCACATACTCTGCCTTTACCTTTGGTGATAATGACTTCGATAATTTTACCATCTTGGGATTCTCAGCTATCCCAATATTTACCTCTTCAACACCCTTTTTAGTTGGCCTCAATGTTGGTTTACGGGCTACATCATCTTGGTCAAAGAGTTCCTCCAAAGGGATCAATCCCTTAGGAATGATGTTATCTTTAAGTTGCAGTACTTCCATTTTATTTATTTGTATATCATCACTACCATCATCATGTTCTGTATCTATGGAGGTGTCTTTGAACCTATCCTTATTATGCAGAAAATGATTAATCTCCTCGTCATCCTGAAAGACTTGCTAACATCGCTGATTGTCTGGAATGGTGGGATGGTGTTTCACATGAATCTCAAACTTGTTGCTGGAATTCATCGGAATTTTTAAGTTGCTTGTTGCCTTAGCAAGTCCATCAGCAACACCGTTTTGTATACGAGGCACACATGTCAAGGTATGATAAGAAAATAACTTCAGAATATCTAAGACTGCATTTCGGTAAGCTCTCATGCGAGGATGCTTCGCCTGAAACTCACCCTTGACCTGCTTTATCACCAACTCTGAATCACCATAGACTGCAATCCTTTTTGCTTTTAGCTTTCTAAGGATCTTAAGGCCAGGAATTAGAGCTTCATATTCCGCTTCATTATTAGAATAGTCAAATGCTAGCTTGTAGGAACACACTCTCACTTTGCTTGGAACCTTATCCATAGCGGAAAATTGACTGCGAATCCAAACACCAATTCCAGCTCCATCACTACCTACTGCGCCATCAGAATCCATCGTCCAAAAACCATCTTCATCGTCCTCTAAATGTTGAAATTGCACCAGCTCTGTTTTTCCTGTTTGCTGCCCAATGTCTTTAGTTGATTGCTCCACAGTAGTTTTCTTTTCTCTCCTTTATTTTTGCAGAACTTCTCTAAAATTATCAGTGATTTCTAGTATATCTTCCGCCTGAACTAATTGACTATCTATATCATTAAAACTATCAGAAAGCAACACAAACGACTCTAAATCGGTATGTAAATAATTTACAGGATGATTGATTGGATTCTCTTTGTTGGTTATCATGTATTTCATCTTCTGCTCTCGATATAACTTTCTCATTTGACCAAAGACTGGAATTGTTGCGTAAGAGAAATCCAATTGTAGTGTACCTTTCAATTTCCCCCTCCCAGGATCTTGAAAGGAGCATCCCAAATCGTGGAGGAATGTCCACCACAACCACATCCATCAAGACATTCTTCGCTGGAATTTGGTCTAAGCTAACAACCAAATCTTTGATGAGCCCGATACACCTCACACGGCTGGAATCAAATGAATAAAAATCATGATATTTCCTTGTAATGTCTAGTCCCAGCTTTTCCATGATCGCCTTTGGCATCAAATTGTGCGAAGCACCCAAATCAAACACGGCATTGTGCAATACATATTCATGCAATCTCAAACTGATATAAAAGGGAGGAACATCAATGTTAGGGGACTCACCATCTAATGCAGGCCCAAATATCAATTATGGCTGATCATCTTCAAGATTTACCGTGTCAAACATTGGATCAAAATTCAGAATTTTGGAGACTTGACCATAGTAGCTGCTGTTCTTCATGATTTCTGTCAAAGGAATGGATATTTTTAATTTGGAAATTTCATTTTCCAAACTAAATGCTGAAACTTTTTCGACTTCTTTGACCGGAACTTCCTTCTTATCCTTGATTATACTTGTTTGATTCACCTTTTCTGCTGATGATATTTTACTAGTTGTGGGATCAATTGTCTCTTTTCCTTTCTTCTGTGGTATGGGTGAATTCGTCTTTGGTTCTATAGCTTCTTTTCTTTTCTGAATTGGATTTATGGGCACATCTCGGTTTCTCAATGAGTACTTCTTTTGTTGAGTGGACAAGGCATTCAAATATCCTCTTTGGTAATCATCTAAATCTGCATCATTTGCTAAGATAAAATCTTCATCTTTCTGGGTAGCTGAACCTTCTCTATACTCTTCATCCTCAGTGATGTAAATGGGCAGATCGTCGAGAGTAAAGAAGTGATTTTGGTCCCCTACTACATCAGCATCATCATCTGAATCTTGACTCACAAAATTCTGCAAAAGAGGAGTCTTAATCTGCTGCTAGGCTGCCGGCTCTTGTGCTCTTTGTTCACTTTGCTTAATTCTGAACTATGGCTGTTGTTGGCCATGGTAATTTGGACTACGAATCTATGTTTTTGATTTATCAAGGTTCATTGTTTTGAACATTTTTTCCATCTCATGAAGCCAAGGTGGTTTTGATGTAGACTCTTCCTTTATAGTCACTCTTTTCTCGACTTTCAATAGTGCTCTCTTATCATTCAGATTCGCCTCAAAACTAATGGAAATCTTTTGCATATCTTCTAAGGTAGGCGAATCTTTGTCTCATAGTGAATAAGCCATTTTCGGATCAAAACCGTTCGGGAATTTAAGAAGAGCTAACTTTTTAGATGGCCTTAAGTCATCTGGAATTGCATTATACACTGCATTAAATCTGATAATATAATCTTGAACGGACTCACCAGGATTACGCTTGATGTTGGTATACTCTGAAGTGATTTGCAAAGGATATTTCTTCATTTCCCAATGATCTAGAAACAAAGTCTGAAGTTCCTATAATGTGTTGATAATCCTTCCTTGTAAAGCTCTGAACCATTTACGAACCTCTCCTGCAAAAGTTTGGGCAAACAATCTCATTGAAACATATTTTGCATCAATTTCATGCAGGTCCAAAAAGTCTGTCATTCGGACAATATGCTGCTGAGTTGATATACTCTGTGGGTGCCATCGAATATAGGAATCTTTCTCTGATAATCAGAAGGCATAGGATCCAAATTGGCCGGAAAAGTAAGGGGTGCAAATCTGGCAGCCATGGCTCTTGGTGGATTTGCAGTCGGCCTTGGAGATGTTGGGGGAGTAGGTGCAGATGAGGTGTGAGGTGTATGAGGAGGTGTGTGTGGAGAAGATGTAGTTTTAGGTGTGGAAACAGTTGATGAAGGCAAATTTATTGCATACTTCTGATCAGAAATAATAGGTTGCACCAGGGATGGTAGGAATGAAAGGAGGTTCAGTAGGATCTCTAGAGGTGGATGCAGTAATGGATGATCCAATGGTAGCAGATGCAGTTTCTAGAAAATCAATGATATTTGTAACCTCAATTGTAGTTTGGAGCTGTCTTAAAATAAAATTCTCAATAGACTTGTTAGACATTTCGATTTGAAGAGCGGCAACGAAATCAGGATTTGAAACTACAGAATCAAGAGCATTTTCAGACTTGGTTTTGAACAATAACAGTTCAAACTTCTCATCAAAAGCAAGTTCTTAAAGATATTCAAAAATTGCAGGACATGAATGGGATTTAATCACGGGAGTTGCAGAGCTTTCTTGACGAAGGAGTTTTCGAATCAAGTTCGGATTTTCGTAGACAGGAGGCAGATTAGGATCTGGATTAGCTCTAGTATGTCTTCTTGAAGCCAGTGTATTTTGTCAAAAGAGAAAAGGAATATAAGTAATTCAGCCTATCGACTTCTAGACTCAATCATCCAAAGGTCTAGAACGAACAAGTTTACTGGGGTGATTTGCAAATCAAGTGCTCACAAGCTAACCGGAGATCAACTAAAGCGGTGTTTATCTACTTCCGCTTATGCATGGAAAAAGCGTTTCGAAAGCTACCTGGCGTGACTTCAGACTCCGTCTAAGACTCATGAAACAAATACATCAACAAGCAAACCATTGAGATTTTCCTTCTCCAGTATGGTTGCCACTATGTTAGTGCTCAAATCTACCTTAGGCTGAAATAAGGTAAAACTCAAGGCTACATCAAATCACGCTCATCCTCGTAGCTAGCCGTACGAGGACGGGAGAGGGCTCTCTCTGGGTCAATCTCAACAAAATGTAATCAATGAGGCTCGAGATGACTAAATTGGTAATTAATTTTAGGCTAGGTATGAAGTACAAGGAGTTTGAAATTGATTTTTTGGAGTTTTGTTGAATCTAAGGGAAAGGCGATTTTGGGTGCGGGGATGAGACACAGTTTTTGCAGAGGTCTACTTGGGGCAAGGTAGGCAATTGTCTTGATAATTTTAAAGAGAATGAATGGCTAGATCTGACTGGTGAGAAGTTGAGGAGATCAAGAAGCTTTCAAGGATTCTCCATAAATAGATGAAAACATGGAAAATCAAACAAACTTAAAGGCAAAGCATAACAAATTATGGATTCTACCTTAACACTTCATTTGTTCAATTGCAGAAGATGAGAGAAGGAAAATGATACACATAAAAAAACTACAAATACTGAAAGAATCACACCATCAACACATAAAGCCACATGAATTCCAAATAGTGTTGTAAAACCCCGGTCTTTCCTTTGCCAAAAATGCGGAAATGAATGTACAATAGAGTGTCAAGCTTTTCCCAAGAGTCCAACCCTGAAAATGACTTAGAAAATACATAATATAGGCAAGCCAACCCATTCCCTTGCCTCTAGGGGTCGACCTCATCATCCTAGGAGCTGTTTCAACCAACTCTAAACAAAGCACTACAATCTAGGCAGTCAAAACAACTTGCCTCTATAAGGTAGGAAACCAATTCATTCATTAAATTTTCACTCTTTGGTTAATGAATATTCTAGAACAAGTAAATAAGTGTAAAAATTACATCATGTTTAATCAATTACATCAAGAGAAGTCAAAAATTACATCACAAATCAAAACTAGTCAAACTGGCTGAATTTCTGAGCTGAAAGATGAAAAATTGGCCAAAAATCCCTATGCACCGTGCGCCTTTCAACCTGCTTTTGGGGAACTTCCTGACATCCAAATCAAGGTCAAAATAGCTTGTTGGAAATCCCTGGATGTCTGCTATCCAGCCCAAGTGGAATTTCTCAATTTGGAGCTCATTTTCCCCCTCAAAATGTCATTCTCTCGGAAGTACCTCCTGCTAGTGCAAAAGGTGGCAGAAAGGTGATTTTCATGGTGTTTTTGGGCCTTTTGATCACCCAGAACTTGATGAAATGCTTTGGAAATATCTGAGCATGCATAACTTACCATGAAAAACCCAAAAATATAAAGTTTTCCTCCAGCAAGTGTCCCAATCATAATCGCGCGTGTCGACGCGCTACGCGTTGAGCCAAAAAACCTGTTTTTAGGACAAAATTTTTCAAAATGACAAAAATGTCTCCGAATTTGCTCAAATTCGGAGTGAAGACCCTCCATCATGTATTGTGCCCTGCCAATGAAGCCTCGGCCAAAATTTGGAGTGGATCAGGCTTTTTCTGCCATTTTAGAGCTTTGCTCAATCACCTCTTTAGAATCTTCATTTTTGCTTTGTAGACATGCATACGAGCCCAATAATGAGTTTTCATATGACGAAGAATGTCTTTGTCTCTATTTTCCTTTGCCAACAATTTCTCCCGATGAGTGTTAACATGGATGAGCATAGACTCTCGATCAATCGGTGTCATATCACCAGGTCTCTTTCGGGCCAATTCTCGATCCTCACGGATTTGTCGTAGCTCATAAAGTGTATGTTCATCCTCTAGCTGTTTGTTACGCTGCTCCAAGTAGTTTATCACCCACTTAGCCATCTGCAATTTCTTTCTTAGCGATTCATTCTCAACCTTTTTCTCCCGGATGATCTCCTTTAGCTCTGAATTAGGAGAGCTCGCATCAACATCAATGATAGTGAAATCCGTGTTCCGGCCTCCTATATGCTCAGTCTCAAGAATGTCTGGTTGGTGTGAAGGCTCTCCCTCATCATGAACTATCTTGGGAAGTGGCTGAGGTGCTGTGAAGAAGTCACGGGAGATGAAGTCCTCCCAAGTAATGCCCTGCTGTGTCAACTGATGTATCACTATGATCTTGATCAGCGCGTAATGATATATACTTCTATGCTGTTGTGCTCGGGTCTTCCTTTGTACTAAAGTCACCATCCTCTCTATGTTGTGACACATGAAGTACGTAATGTTCATCATATGTACCCTCGTGAAATGCATCAACAAACGGACATGGTACGCATAGAGACGCGAGAATCTGCCCTCGCAACTGAGATACCAAATGATGAGTTTCATCAATGGTGCAAACTCATCCCTCAAGAATCGGAAAGGAAAAATTGTGTTCAGGTGTCTCATATACCCAGGTTTGATGTATGGCTCATAGTAGAATTTGTCTAATTGCTGGCGTTTGTTCCATTCCTCTCCTACATTTGGTATCCCAGTGGCCTGAGCATTAGTCTCTGGTGACAAAGTGAAATTTACTCCGGCGACGTTTACATGGCCATCATGTAAATGTAGAACAAATAAATGAACTAGTTCACAATGATGTTGGGTTTGTGAGATCATCTCACAGTATTGGAAACACGATCAATGTTGAAAACAATCCATTGCAAGTGGGCAAGCCTGCAATTGACAAGAAGTAGGCTCCTCCTTGACATGCTGAACACCTTTGCCACTTTTTTGAAACCTCTGTGGCACATTAACCTCAGCTGTAGAATCACTGTCATACTCCTGCTCATAGACTGAATCCGTCTCTGACATGACTTTGAAAACAAGATATCTGGAATATGTATGCTGATATATAAAACTGTGTGTGAAATTGAATGCAAACTGCTCTTTGCTCTAACAATGTTGTGACCAAGGGGAAACAAATGCACAAGGGAATATTAGGAAAGGGAAAAGATTAGGGAATTAGGGACTTTGAAAATAAAATTTAATTAGGGAAGGAAGGGGAAATGTAAATATAGGATAAGGGTTTTAGGGTTTTGGGATATTAGGTAGGATTAAGGTGTTTTTTATAGAGGTGGGGGATTAGGATTTCAGGGACTGTAGTGTAGGATTAATGAGGGAATTAATGGGGAAGTATGATGGGTAAATTTTGGAATGAGGAACAAAGGGAAATGGGGAAAAATACAACCTTGGTAACACATTGTTTTCAAACCCCATAGCACTTACAAGTTTATGTGAACAGGAGGCGATTTGATGAGTTTTCGAACTAGTTTCGGGCTCCAAACTATAAGCGCTGCGCGCCTTGCCCAGTGCACTGCGCGCTCCTTATGCGCCGTGTGCTTGTAAATTAACACTGGTGATTTGAGCCCAGTGCGCCGCGTGCAGCCAATGCGTCGCATGCCTTACCCAGTGTGTCGCGTGCCTGAAAGTTGAACCGATCTCCACTCAAACTCACAAATTCACCTTAGAATGATTTTCGCCACTCTTGGCATGTACAATGATTTGAAAATTCATTGAAATATCTTTATAAAGACTCCAATTTGATTTTTGCTTGGTCCATAACCCACTTGGTAATGTTTTGTCTTTGACAATTTTTTAGGATTAATAGACTTCTAACTTTTTGGTTTCCTCCTTAAATTTGGTTGAAATAATGATTTTCTTTGACAATTTTTTGCAGGGGTAGTTGTGATATAATCTAGCAAAAGAGACCAAGGCTGCGCCTGGACAATTCAAGAACTGGAATTTTTGAAAATTTATTACAAAAATGAAATTTTGACTTATCTTCAAAACAAAGTTTTGAAGAGAAGTCCTAATCTATCCGTATAATGATAAAAATCTTTGAGATAACCACCCATCGAGGGCCTACCTCTGGCTTGCTGGCTTTATTAGACTTTGAAAAACCAAATTAACTTAACCCTAGAACTAATGACCGAGAACACTTGTCATGACCTAGAAATTGAAACAGGGTTGTAAATGACCTTTCAAGACTTGATTTTTATGAATAGACCTGAACCAACAGTGCGAAGCACGAGGGGAATGAGTGACACAAACCATTCCGTCGGATTTATGGCATGCCTAACGAAATGCGACTGATCGAAACTGATGGGACACCTAAACATGAAATGCAAAAAAGAGTTTTGATCTCTGACGGAGGGATAACTAGACCGACTCTAACATAGTCTATGTCCAAGCAAGATACATGTTGCATTATAACTGCTAGCCGATTTTGTAATTTCTGTTTCTAGTATGTTCGGCCGAAAGGCCTGAATAAGAAATTGTTTGTAATTAGTGAAAATAGCCAAAGGGATGTATAATATATAGGTCATAGGTAGGATTAGCTAGCAAACCATTGACTGTAATTTAATTTTCATGTAATCTGGGTATTGCCTTAGCTCTGGGGTTGGACTTGCACTTTATGTACATTTGTTGAATCGAGTAATACAAGAAATCTACCATGATTTTCATACACAACGTTTAATTTATCTTTGATGCATATTTGAGTGCTGAGCCTTTTCATTTCTTAGATGGGAAATGAGCTGGGTGGCTAGGACCCAACCAACCCAGCTCGTTTACCCCTCATGCTTTCATTATTCAGAAAGACAGTGTCAATACTTTCTTTGTAGTTGTCTGATGTTATAGTTTTAATATTTATTTCTTAAATTCTGATTTAAATTTATTTTTTAGTTAAAGCGTGAAATAGATTCGTGGTTTGAGAGTTAGATAAGTTTATTTCTTTTATTAAATTCCTTTCTCACATTTTCTTTACTCTCAATCCTTGTCTTAATTCAGTTTCGATCAGATCGTTTAGGAAGATCATTCTTGTACTAGTGCACGCGGTTGCCTGCACTTTGGTTCAGTCATTTGTTTTACAACGAACATCGAGTTACTTACCTACATATTATTTCTAGTTATTTTGCAAGTGAATGAATCATTAACTTTAGTAACTATCTTTAGAATTAAAGATACATCTTTAGAGGATCTAAAAGTAGTTGCATAAAATTATCTTGAACATGCTATATTTTCAAAGAACATAATCAATTTGAGTGGATTACCAAAGTTAATAGACACATGAAAATCACTTAGACTATTGTTTGATTCCTTTAAGTTGCTTTTATTTCATGAAGTTTATTTCTTTTGCAAGGTTTAATGAATTAAAGCATTTTCTTTTCTATAGATAATTTACTTCAGGATTTTATTTACAGTTGCAATTCTTTTTCAGGACATCTTTCAGTCCTTTTGAAAGTAATTTGGAAACTGGGTGAAGGAAACTCTACCTCGGTGTAAGAACTGGTCTCTTGTCATAGAAACAGAGTGCTCTAAGCTGTGAAGCTTAGAGCACCTTCACCAAGACATAAGTCTTCAGTAAGTAAGGTCAAGTATGCTTTTACATAGATACATTGTACCTGCACTAGTGCAAGAAGATTGCAGCAATGCAAGAATAGGTTGTTTGTGTGGAAGGAAGATCAGGAGGGAAACAGATCTTTGCAAGGGCCCACTTGTCAGAATGTTAGCCATCCATCTAAACATGAATATAGCATTTCATTCTATCATTTAAGATTGTTTCAATTGTGTGAAATTTCTTTCTTCATTTACTTTCAAATTTTCTTTTACATTAATCCAGCACTAAAGTTGTCTTCGTGTCAATTGCCTTTACGAATTTTTTCTGTTTGATTCTACAAGCATTTCCTTTGAGAAGTTGGATTAGGAATAGGAAAATTTCATACCACTTCTGGCATTACCTGTGCTTCGTCTCTAAGTTTACGAAACCCCCGAGTTGACAATTAAGTGTTGAGGAGTTTGCTTAAGCACAATTCCTGCACCTAACACAGACTTCACACATTTTCCATGGTGGTGTAGCATACTTGAAGGAGCATATTTAAGGTGTCATTACATAGGATTATACTTGAATTTGCTTGGAGGTTTCCCTTTGATATTAATATATATTTATACATAGTGTAACATGCCCTTAAGGCCTTCAATATTTTTTCTTGACTATTTGACTCACCTATAGCACTTTGATATGTGTTAGACCTACTTCAAAGAGAAAGAAACTCATTGACATATATTATAAAAATAATATTTCTTTTCTTGAATAAGTACAAATATAAAAAGTACATCTATAAACATCGAACCTAGTTACACTTCCTTCAACAAGAAGGAGGACTGCTCCTCTGCAATCATCAAGAATTGGATTTGGAAGGACTCATTCTCCATCAAGGATTGTGGGAAGGTTGAATGACATGAAAGCATCCTCCTATCCTGTCTCCTTAAATGGTTGGTGCTTAAACCAATGTTGTTACTTGGACCTCAGAATTTCAGGATTATTTCTAATTATTCCTAATAGATTCATAATTCTTATTTCTATCTAGTGGCTTGTATTTATATATGTAATTACTGAATCTTGGAAAATGAGCATAATATATAAGGGGATTGGCTTATGAGGCATGATTATCCATTGCTATGCTTACTGGTGTATAAATGTTTTGGACGCTAGCCAGATAGTTGGTAGAATTGTAGTAAAATTCATAAGGATCGCTTCTAAACATAGTCTCAACTTCACCATTAGCCAAAGATACCAAACTAGACTCATAGGATAACAAGGTTGGGTAGAAGACCAAATGGTAAGGATGGTTCATGCTTCAAATGACATTGATCCTGGGAAAATCAGTTAAAGCAACGCTCTATGCATGGGAAAGGACTTGGGGTGGGAAAGGTGATGGAGATCACCTGAGGAAATTTGACACATCTAATACGAGTGTAGCATATGGTTCGAGGAATGGCTATGATTGGAGGCATCATCCAATGCAGGGTGATCTAATTTATGCCTATGGAAATTACAAGAGCCAGACATCCTAGCTTGGACTACTTTCACATGTAAAACCACCTAAGGAAATTGGTATAATAATTACTAGAATGGTGTCTTGAAATTTAAAGGAAGAAGAATACTTGTGTGAGGAATCAAGATATAAGCCCAATATTGGAGAATCATGGTAGAGGAAGTGATAACTCAAGGAAAGATGATTGTTTTCCTAGTTACCAAAAGAAGTGGTCAAGTTTAGAGAGATAAAATAATGTGTCTGGAACCTGCTCTTCCTAACCATGATTTCCAGATGCATGGACCCTTATCTCATATGGATAGACCTTTGATGAGTGAGAATGATATACGACCTCCTAGAAGGGTAGCTTTCTTTTCTCCCTACTATCTTTTTTGATAGAATTAGTTCGATGATAAATTATTCCCCATTTCCTTTTTTAATTCATGCTTTTTTAGTGATTTCCTTAGCATGTGAAGATGAAGGCTCCATTTGGTTGTAGCTAGAAGTAGTCCTCAAGCACTATGAGAGACAGCTCTACCATCACACCATTCAATAAGTTTTAATACAATGGAAGGAAAGACCACTTGAGGTGGCACCTTCCAGCCTGCTAACATTCTACACCAATTTCTACATCTCAACTCTCAAGGATAAGGTTGTTCTCTAAGGGTGATGACATGTTAGGGTCCTAGCCTGCCTAACTCTTAACAAGTATATTAATATATGGTTATATAATAAAGGCCATTATTATTAGACAATGATGGCAGTAGCATGACTGCAACAATTACAAGAGGACTTGCTAGAAGGTTTTCCTCCTCTAGATTGTTGTAGAAGGTTAGAAAGTAGTACATACAGAGGTAAAAACATTGTAAAAAATGGCTTGGATTACTATTGTAACTAAACTTTACTCTACTAGAGGTTCCCTCCTAGAAGAGTTATGTGAACATTGTGCTCGTAATAATCGAGCTATCTTATTTTGGTTACCATTACAATTGCATTGCTTTTTTTTATTACTTTATTGGATGTTATTTGCATTTATATTTGTTTCTATAGGGTATATTACACTTATCTCATAATACAACCTACAGAATCCTCAAAATTTACTTATAGATCATGTGAATTCCATTTACCCTTATTATGTTATACCATAGAGGTTGCTATATTAATTTCTTATCATAGAGTAGAGGAAAACCCCAATGAGCATTATCAAGGTTTGGAGAGTAGAATACAAACCTTAGAAGAAAGATTAAACTCAAGTTGTTAGGGTTGGTCGGTTCTCAGTAAAATTACATACAAAGGAAATTCTCAGTTCACAATGGTGAATCCAATGAAGTCAAGAGAAGATGCTGAGATGATGACACTAACTAAGTGCATCCCTTAGAAGGAAGCTATGATAGATACGTCCATAAAATAATGCACCCAGAAAATCCAAGAGGTCGGACTAGAAACTTGTGTTTAATTAGTTCAATAGATTCAATGATTCTATTATAAGAGAATTCCCTGAATTTGAGCCCCTTTTTTATTGGTAGGATGATGGAACCAACTCAGTGATGAGATGCAAGGCGTGGTTAGTGAGTTTTTGTGGCCTTGTCTTATCTAAGTACTGTCATAGATATGAGTGCAGCAAAAGATGAATCTGTAGAGTATCAAAAGCCACAGAAGCCTAAGTATGTGAAATCCAAGGAGTCCTCTTATACGTCCTCTATGCCCAGTCTCTTTGACCATCTATGTAGGTTTATAAAGGTGGAGATCATGTTGTATGATTGGGTTATAATCGATAGATTCCCTAGTATATTCCATAATCTTTTGTAACCACCTAAGTTGCGTATATATATGAGGATTTTCATGTATCCAGAGAGGTTGTAGAGGTTTTTTTCCATTATGATAGAGATTTATTGAGTTATTGAAGGGATTCTAGGAGTTATGGGTTCTAAAAATGAATTATTCTATCATTTTTCATCTACTAATATACCTCAAACAAACCTTAGAAGATTCACATACCAAATTATTCTTAATTAGTAGGTGCCTTGCTATCTTGGTTAGGGTTTCTACACTGCCCAACAATTAATAACAACCAAAATATTGTAACACACTCCCTTACATCCTGATCTAAAGGAGGTGGTTATTAGGTTGACCTGACTCCCTAGGTGTACTTAAACTAATGGGGTCAATTTTTTGTTCTAAATATATAAATCTCCAAAATATCAGAATGCTTAGGGATTTCTCCTGCAATCCAACCATGAGAACCAATGAGGAAATGCATATCTATTTGTAAAGAGATGTTCAACTAACCAATGAGGAAATGCATCTCTATTTATAAAGAAATTTTCAAGTAATATTTTAAGGGAATTCCACTAATCTAACAAATGGAGAAGTAAAACACAGTTCCCTACCATTAACCAATCCAAAACACATAAATAATGGGTTATTCAAGCCACATGTATAGTAATCAAGTGAAACAAGCCCCAAATAGAAAGTGATTGGATCCAATTGCATTGTTAGAACTAGTATATTGAAATTGGATGCAGAAGGCTCCATTTGGTTGCAGCTAGAAGTAGTCCTAAAGCACTATGAGAGACATCTCTACCATCACACCATTCAATAACTTTTAATACAATGGAAGGAAAAACCACTTGAGGTGCTACCTTCCAGCCTGCTAACATTCTACCCCAATTTCCACATCTCAACTCTCGAGGATAAGGTTGTTCTCTAAAAGGGAGGACATGTTAGGCTCATAGCCTCCATAACCCTTAACAAATGGACTAACATATGGTTATATAAGAAAGGCCATCATTATTAGACAATGATCATAGTAGTGTGACTGCAATTATTATGATAGTACTTGCTAGAAGGTTTTCCTCCTCTAGAATGATCTAGAAGGTTAGAAAGTAGTATATATAGAGGTAAGCCTTGGATTACTATTTTAACTAAGCTTTACTCTAGTAGAGGTTCCCTCCTAGAAGAGGTAAGTGAATGTTGTGCTCCTCATAATCAAGGTATCTTATTTTGGTTACCATTACAATTGCATTGATTATTTTTATTACTTTATACTAAATATATGGATGTTATTTGCATTTATCTTCATTTCTATAGGGTATATTACACTTATCTCATAATACAAGCTATGAAACCCTCAAACTCTACTTATAGATCATGTGAATTCCATTTACCCTCACCACGATATACCATAAATCTTGCTATATTAATTTCTTATCATAGAGTAGAGGACAACCCCTAGGAGCATTATCAAGGTTTGGAGAGTAGAATACAAACCTTTGAAGAAATATCAAACTCAAGTTATTAGGGTTGGTTGGTTTTAGTTGAAATTACATATAAAGGACATTCTTAGTTCACAACAGTGAAGCCAGTGAAGTCAATAAAAGACGCTGAGATGATGACACTAACTAAGTTCATCCCTTAGAAGGAAACTATGATAGATACATCCATAAAATAATGCACCCAGAAAATCCAAGAGGCCGTACTAGAAACTTGTGTTTAATGAGTTCAACATATTCAATGATGTTATTATAAGAGAAGTCCCTCAGTTGGATCCCCTTTTTTATTGGTAGGATGATGGAACCAACTCAGTGATGAGTTGGAAGGTGTGATCAATGAGTTTTTGTGGCCTTGTTTTTATCTAAGTACTGGCATAGATATGAGTTCAGCAGAAGATGAATATCTAGAATACCATAAGCCACATAATCCTAAGTATGTGAAATTGAAGGAGTCCTCTTATACATCGTATATGCCCAGTCTCTTTGATCCTCTAGGTATTTTTATAAAGGTGGAAATCATGTTGTATGATTGCATTATAGCTAGTAGATTCCCTAGTATATTCAGAATATTTTGTAAACACATAAGTTGCCTATATATATGAGGATTTCCATGTATCTAGAGAGGTTGTAGAGGTTGTTATCCATTATGACAGAGAGTTAATCAGTTGTTGAAATGATACTATGAGTTATGGGTTCTACACATGACTTATTCTATCTTGTTTCATGTACCAATACAATTGAGAACTGTTCTACTCACGTGTATGTGTTTGTGATGTATCTTAATGATCAATATGTTCTATCTTCACTATGCATGTTGTTAGTTTTGTTAGCCTGAATTATTGTTATTAGTGGAATTGTAGAATTCAAGTTTATTTTTTGATCTATCCCACCTAGGCCCAACCTTAGCAAGATAGTTTCTCCATAAAAAGCATCCATCTTGGGCCTTAGCATAATGGCCTAGACACGCAATGGCGTGATGCCTGTTACAACTAGGATTATCCACGTAAACCACCATTACTTATGTATTTCTCAAGGCTACCTCGATTTGCCTTTGGAACTGATTGAATTGCTTAAGCCACTTAATTAGCTGATGAAATATCTCTCATTTCCTTGACCTTTGAACACCTTTGATAATTTTAGCTTGGTTTTAGTAGAGTGCCAATGGAAATGATATTCTCTCATTGGATAGTCTCACCTATAAGAGATTTATTTACCATGGTCATCTAAAGTCTATCCTTGCAATATAGAGCGACATTTCCTCTTCTTTGATCAAATCCAAAAAATCATTGAACTTTCTTATAAATCAAGGCATCCCTCTAGTATGACATCATCTTCCCTAAAAAAACTACATGCTTGAACACTATGCATTGTGGAAATATATTTTTTTTAATCTTCTTCCATTGATTTTCCACCTAGTAGTCCTAGATTGGATCCTTTCTTGTCCATCAATCAAGGGAGAAGATAAATCATATTAAAGTTTAGTCTGATTTAAACTTGCCATCAAATGTTGAAAATGTATTGTCATCGAACTAATATACTAGGAAGTAGGGCCAACTCAAGGTTATATCTCCACTACAAGTACTATAATTTAGATGTTAAAGAAAATCCTTGGTGTGCATTATTGAATCAGAGGTTGAATTAGATTTATAGGCATGTTGTAATTCTAAACATGTTGTTCTTAGCTCACTTCCTAGAACATTATGTTACATATTTAATACGCACACTATGTTCTTTGATAACCCTACTCATATTCTATTTGTTCATTATATGTCTTCAGTCATGTAGCTAAGTTTTCCAATGTCATCTGCACTCTTCAGAATTTAATCATTTTTTCCAATAAAGTACAATAGAGCCCAAGTTGTAACATTTAGCACTAAAAAGTCTAACATTTTACCTTACCTGGAAGGAAACACCTCAAAGGCTTTAGTTCAACATTCTTGGATTATCAATTGCCACATTGCTTCTGCCCTTTACTAGTTTCTAGTTGACATGTATAGAAACCCACAAGATCTTGGGATTCTACATAAGTATTACTGTTGTAACTTCCTTGATATTTAGAATTTATTAAAATAAAGAGAGTTGTCATGATCCCTATGGTACTCAACATCCTTTTTCAAGTAATATTTCTACATTGAAATTGCTATGAAGTATGATGTCATAGATATTAAGGGGTCCCTTGATGCTTTGTTGATGCCTAGATTATTCCATCCTATTTTAATTTGATATTTGATGATAGAGTTGTTTTCTTGCTTCAAGTTTGGTAAGATTAAATATAATGTAGCTTTCTAATGTGTTTCATTTCTAGCCTAGACAACATAGACTTATTAATACTACCAAAACACTTTTCATTACACATGACATTGTGGTACCATAAAAAAATCAAATTTGAGAATGAACAACCATGGCAGATTTTTCCACTTGGACATTTTTCTGGTATTGTTCTAAGAGTTTTTTCAAATTGGACCATTGAAAACAATCCTTTAATATCTTTGTCCCTGGGAATGAGATATTTTTTATAACATAACATGGATCATGTATTATGTCCCTTCTCTCATATCTTGTGAAATTCTATCTCGAATAGGTCTTTTCCAATTTCCAGATTCATTGCAAACTCTAACCAACCACGTGCCAAGATTTGTATTATGTAATGTGTATGAATCATGCCATGCCCTCCCTTTTTGTAGCCATCTATTGAATCAAGCAACTAATAACATAAGTTTTTTCTTTTGCCTTACACCAATAACAAATTTATGAGAACATTGGCCATTCGTAAGTAATGTATTTGGGAAAGAATCTATCATGACTAGTAAGCATGTATAGTAGCTAGCACTCTTGAAGTGTAGCGCATCATAGGCCTCTTTGTATAATGTGTTTATTAAGGGGTGAATTCATCCCCATTTGGGAGGGAATCCTCACCCATTGCACGTTTATTATTTGGTTTCCTAAATGAATCTGAATATCCAAATTGTAGAAATATAGTGACTTGTCAAAATTGTGGTTGTAATTTTCTTTGAGTATTACTTCAAAGTCTCTCTGCCACAATCATTATTGACTTATTTTAAATTTTCTTCCTAATCCCTTGATTTCTAGATCCACCAAAGACGAAATATATAATATATATATATAGATATATCATTGTATTTGAAGATATTCCAATAAGAAAGACGGTGAACAACAATCTTGATGTTCATATAGTGTAGGAACCTATTGCTGGTAGATGTTGTCATAGTTATCATGCTAGATGATTGATGGATGAACTTGCATCATTGAACTTCTCCCATATTCCCCAAAAAATCCCAGTTTTTTTAGTTCAATGAAATATAACACCACAAGCAAAGCATTCTTCATCCTGCTTCATTAGATCTGGGATTTTCACGGGCTTATATTGTAGCCTGAAATATAAAGTAGTCGAGAAAGTGTTCAACATGTAGCAATGGTGATGCTACAATCTTCTAGTTGGAAATATAGCTTCATACTAATAGAAATTGCCTCTGCATTAATTCATTCCAAATGTTTAATTTGAATGAAAGAATTCTGTTGATATCCTTATGGATGTATGATGTCCCATATACGATATAAAAGAAAAATTCTTATTGGGTTGCATTGTTCTTTTATTCACTTCATTCCAACTCAAAGCCCCATTTGATTGGTATGAATTGACTTAGTCTTGTATTTATAAATACAGAGAGTTGACTGAAATTTATTTAATTGAAACAATAGCCACTTCTCCCTAGAATCTTCCAGTTCCAATCCAAACTGAGACATTTTAAAAATATATGTTCTATAAGATGACTTTCAACATCTATAATGGTAGTTGCCTCAGAATAATTTCCAATGATAACTTGATAAGTGCATTAATTGCACCATTTTTTTCTTTACCAAATACTGAACCTATAATTTCCATCAATGGTTTAATGGATTTCCTTCAAGCATTACTTCTTGAAACGACATCCATAGTAATCCCTTCCATGTTGGGAAATCCTTTTCAAAATGGGATCAAAATTATCCAAAACACTAGTATTCCACAAATAGTCTCCACCTGCTAGATTTACAACCACCAATTTCTTAAGGATATAATTGATAGTGCAAGGTATATCTAATTTTGTACACTAGCTCATGATTTAGTTGGAGAAAATAATGGTACATTGAATGACTGTAAATGAGAGAACTAAAGAAAAAAGAACAAAGTTGAAAACTTCATGCCCCTTTACGGAACTGGAATGCCAAGAACATATGGTTGATAGGGTGTTTATCAAGAACACCAAGTATTCCACAAGATATACATGTGCAGACCAATTTCTTTTTCTTCTCATTAGACCTTTAAGTGTAGGAAAAAATAAGGCTAGGTCTTTCTATCTTGACTTAAAGTCAACTCCTTTTTATATTAATAAATGAGAGGGACATTAATTAGGCATCATCAATAATGGTGTCTTTATAATTCAATCAACATGGCTAGTTCATAATTTCCTCTAAACATAATCAATGAGCCACCTGCAACCTATACTTTTTGTACTATATACCCTTAAGCCCATATACCAAGGTCATCAATGCAGCTAAAGGCATCATCAAAGTCATCATAATTAGTGTACATGCCTTGTCTTTATCATCAAGTTATTCTGCTAGAGACTCTATAGCTCCCTATGAAGTCTTACTTCAATTCGGTCTTCATCAATCTGCCCTCATCTTGATGCAAATCCATCATAAAACATGCCCGAACAATGTCTTTTACATGCTCTAACCATTCAATAATGAATTCAACTTGGCAAACTCATACCTGATATCACAAATATTTATAACTAAATGAAGATATTGAGAGACTTTCTTTGGATTTTGCCTTGGAGAGGACCACTCTATTCCTTTTCAGCTGACAACCACAAATATGACTGAGCCACAAGTGTCTTAATATTGATTCATAGTCCTTATTGGCACTATTCTTAATCTCTTCCGCTATACTTTAGATAAACTAGATAAAATTCAAGCAATGCAAGTCAAAGTATTTCTCAGCTACAATATAACCAAGTTTTGTAGATTGTTTTAATGCTATCTCATTGTTGCTATCAAGGTCAAGGACATTATTCCAAACAAGGTGATTTCCTTTCTAAAGGTTATTCTTCCACATAATATCGTCATATTGGTCACTATTCCTTAGTTAACACAGTGAGAAGTTTAACGTGTCACTACCTTGCTATGCCCCAAAGTCACTGTATTTAAGTCAAGAATACAACCATTGCTCATTGATATATCTACCTTATCCATATTACTATCATCATGCCATCATTGTTTGCAAGATTGCTGCCAATGTTTATCTCAGATTATTGGTCAGACTTATATGATTTCATTCTCTTCCAATCATATAAGGCTCATCATAAGAAGTTCAGGCTCTCAAAGAGTCATTTCAAATGGGCACTATAAGAATACATTGATAGCCAAATGTTCTTAATTCTTACACTCTATTGCACTTGGTCAATGTGACTTAAATCAAAGTTTGATTACTATTTTAGCCAGCAATACTTTTGTCCTATGCAACCCTTGCTTGTTTGGCAACTGAATCTCCATGGAGAAAATGTGACACTCATACAATCTCAAGGATTGATGTGGCTCTAGTAACTACTGTAGTATCAGTTCAAGAATTCCATCCTTAAGATGACACTTCATAGAAAAGGGATTATCCAATGCGTATTGCTTCAATTTAGGATAGATTGTCAATATTTAACCTTCATCAATTCTGCTATAATCTTTAAAGTGTTGTTGATTATAGTGACAAATCATTGTTGGAATACCAAATAATTTCCCATGGAATGGTATTCAAATAGTCAATTTAAGTACTGCTAGATATGTCTGTATAGGCCTTAGCACTGGTCACCAATGCTTCAGGTCTTTATTAAATCATGCCTCAAATGCTGCTACAGTTTTGTCCCGATACAGGATTGAACTGCCTCCACAAACTATCTTAGGTTTGTAATAGAGTTTAGTGTCAAGAATTTTTAAATTCAAATTGCTTTGCAAGGAGATACATTTTGTGAGAATTACACAGTGAAGTTATTAAAGTTGGTTGAATCATACAGGAACAATATCCTTTCGCACAACTTCATAGATTCAAGAATTCTAATGCACTTTGGAAGGAGTAAAATAGCTTCAATCATAAAAATACTTCAGACCTGTAACAAGAAGGTTTTTGAACTTTCCAATGGAGTCTTGGATGTGTACGGAATTCTTGTGAGAATTCCAAGTCGCAGGTATTAAATATCATAAGTAGAAGGTAGTTCAATCCACAAATGGAGTTATGTTTCCTGTAACTTAAAACATGCCTTAGATATGGTTGAACTTTCTCAATTTATGTGCAAAAATGTGCCCTAACAAAAGGGCCAAACCATAGCACTAAAAAAATAACTCTAGACATGTGTGAGTGCCGAGTAATGCTAACTGTACCCAGAAATACTCTTTCTTGTGCAAAATTTTAGCTTATGATAAAGAATTGTTAAACATCATGACTAGCCAGGTATAACTTGGAATATTCACAAAAAAAAATATTTATGTCCCCTACAAAGGAAAATAAATGCCCAACAAGAACAAATAAGGAAATAAATTAAAAAAAAAACTTGATCCCAAATCTTCAACTTCAGTCTCCTTGCCCAAAAACATGAAACTTCAGAAATTTCCCATAACGCATATTTCATTATATTTGGAATTAAATAGTGGATCTAGAATTTCAAAATAACCCAAAAATACAATTCCAATAATATCCTTGTAATAAAAAAAAATCTAATTTTAATGAAATATGTGTTCCATATGCTGTTGGGCTAATTTATTGACTAAATTAACACAAGTATTTAATTATCAATCCGGGTTTGTAAAACTTGGAGGAAAATCCACTGTATATGGACATTAGATATAATCAAGTTTAGAAGATAAAATTTGAAGATTTAAAGAAGTACATATTACAAATATAAACCTATTTTAACAATTTCTAATTCATTTATGTAATATATGAGGGAAGAGGCTCCTAACCTAGGAGAACCAGGTTGTCCTTCCCTACAATACTACTTTCATGAAGATAAATCTAAGAGCACTAATTAAAAATGGCTTATGATGCAGAAGATGTAAAAGAAGAGGCTTCTAACTAAGGAGGTCCAGATTGTCCTTCTTCACAATCCTACTATATCACAATCACCATTGCTTCAAACCAGAAAATGCATAAATAACTTCAAATAAGAAAAGGAGAATGAAATTCAGTTTTAGTTCAAGATCAAATAGAAGGGGAATTTAACTTAAATTCCCGTGTGTTCCTTCATATGTAGATTAGAATTAAACCAATATTCATTCAACAATCATCACACATCTAAATACATTTAAAACAAGAACTAATCTATGAAAACTATGAAAATTGAACCAAGAAGTGTACTTAGCTTGGTGTGGGGGCCATCCACACTTGCCTTGCACACTTGAAGAAATCTCAGCTACAACAACTTCAGTAAATCAACCAAGCATGAACAACAAATTTGAATGAAACAAGTTCTTCAAATTAGCTCCCAACTCAAATTATACAAAAGTTACATACAAATTCCATTACAAAAGCCATCAAAGTCTTGGCTTTAAAAAGAGGTTTAATGAAACAAATTGATCAATATTATCTATAACACTCATATCTACTCATATCCACCTATCTAAGTTGAACTCATCCAATTCATCCCAAGAAATATGGTCACTCCCATAAAATCTCAAAACTGCCCTATTTCCTAGGGATTTTCCGGCGACTAGTCATGTTTGACCAGCCTTGATCGGGCCTAATAAAGCTTGTTCTGATCGAACCAAGTGGATTTATCTTAGTCCTAGTTCCCAAGATATCCATCCATGCATCAAAATCAAGCCCAACTGTCCTTCAAACATGTCATCCACATAGCTATTATGGGAATTTTTGATTCAGTCCAAAATTGCACTTGAAACTCAATTTTCATAAAAACTTCTAGAAATTGCAAAATTAAAATTAAACACCTGAATATGCATAAAATACATCAAAATGAGATGGATGTGATGGAAAATGGATGGAAAATGTAAGGATTAAGTAGGTTTTCCATAAATCAGAAATAGACCAAAATTGAGGGCCAACATCTCCCCCTTGCTGATCTTCAAGCATGTCCTCATGCTTTTCTTTGTCTCATTGATCTTCTACCTCTGTATACTGACCAATGTACTGATGTACCTGTGACTCTGTCCCTTTGAAGATGAAGCTACCTGTAAAAATGATATCTATGCCTTCAACCTTTAAAAATGAAAACCATACTTGTTTCAAAAATTGAATTTTAATCCTCTCTACTTTTGCAAATCAAACTTATTCTGCCTTCAGATATTTTAACAAACTCTTTTGAGAAAAGCATTCTCAAATCAATATTCTTTAATTCTGGATTCTAACCCACTGAAACAAGGACTTTCAAAAATCATTATGATTCCTCAAAGAGAGAAGTTGCTGCTTAATGACTAGAGTCCCTCCTTTTCATAGAATGTCATATACTGATCTACATCCAACAATGATTCCATATTTGTAGCATTATTCATGCTTTTTTCAATCCATCAACCTTCATATGGTCTTTCATTAACCAAACCAGGAGAGCCGTTAAGCTCAAAGTTGTCTTCAACATTTTTTTTCCAGACAATTTACAAAATAAAGGTTGAAAGAACCATAAAAATATCCCAAACAGAAATGAATTTGAGAAAACTGCCTACATGGAGTCTAACTAGGCTCGTTCTGAAGAAAACCCATGTTTTCTTTTCTCAAATTACATGTTATTCTACTCAGAAAAAGGCAACGAAAAATAGTGGTTTTCAAAAATCGAAATGCCTTTTTGGGACTGAATAAAATTTCATGATCTTTAAATTTGAAATCAAATTATTGAAATGAACAATTTTCACAAATCTAAATAATCGTTTTCAAATTCACCTTCTGCGCCCTCAATTTTTGTGTCTTCTTTCTTCTACTATAAAAAAAAATTTGCTCTCTGTATACAAAGATCTTGAAAACATTTTGAACATGTTTTCATTGCTTCTCAACTCATAATTCAATTTCTGTTCTTGCCAAAATTCATCAAAAATCCCCTCTGTTTTGAAATTTTTTACTGTGCACAGAGATGAAACGGATTTTCCCATACAAACCATACATGGATATAATGCATTTTTCCCACTATATGTAAAAAGAAAGAAGGAAAAATTATGTTCTCTTTATAAATCTTTATGCCAGCCTAATCTTCATATCAATCGACATATGACAATTTTCCATTCACTGTTCCAATGACCAATATAAACCATTGCATTGTTTATACAATCGTCATATGTCATTTCATTGCTCCATGACCTATATACACCACTGCACTATTTAATTCAATCAAAATATGACAATCACTATAAATTTGGCTTTGCGTTAGCAAATCTTTAAACAACAGCCC
>APFE031094465.1:101561-175871 GCA_000404065.3 Pinus taeda | reverse complement strand
AAAAAAGGAGTCAGTTCTCCATACAAACAGTGCTTTCTGAGTGATTTGGATCAGAGGAATTACAAAATGGGACTCTTCCTTGATCTTAGTTCTAGTAGTTCTGCTTCTAAAACTTCCTAGGCTACTGTAGATCCTAATAAACTGTAAAGACCAAAATTTACAACTGCAAAGCATATTTAATCTATATCTATATGACTAATTTGCCTAGCCATGGATTCCTCTGGGTTTGGGTCTGGTTCCACCTGCTTTACGCTAGAGGAGCTGGGAGCTTCTTTGTTCTTTTTGTCCAGCATAGTACTGTACAGATGTGGAATTGACTCCTCTGCATGGCTGCATCTATTTGCCAGATTTCTGAACTTCTCAGAGAGAGATGATGCTCTATACATGAAGAGATTGATCTCTGTCCTGTATTTCTCATTCAGAATCCTGTATTGGTCTTCTGATCTTGTCTCCAGGCTCCTGATTTGGTCCTGCATAATACGCTGCTGCGACCTGAGCTCATCGAAATCTGCCTGAAGATCTCTGCAGCGGAGACAGTCTTCTGTTCGCTCCATTCGCTCAAGCACAACTTTATCTCACTGCTCCTCCTTTCGCTGCTCCAGACACAAGAATTGTAACCTTGCTTACAGAGAGGTCTCTTCCTCACAGCACTAAAGGCGTATATCCGAGTGCTTTGGGCTGGGTCACAGAACTCAACTAACACACAATTTCTCCTTCCAGTGTTCCAGGCACAGAGATGCCAATTTTCTCTTAGACGATTTCGCTGGGTGTGAGGAAGAAGAGTCCTGTTCGCTGTTTTTATAGAGATTATTGGATCATTTCGGGAGGTTGAATCGCTGTGAATCACGAGGAAATGCTTGCACCGGGGAGTCAGTTGCAGGTCCCACAGGGTATGGGCGACCACTGTGAGGGGACTTCGCCTGCTTGAGATTTTGTGCTCTCGCACGCTGCGGATCCCCTGTCTGATTGCAATCCTGAGCCATATCCTTTCGGATCGTCCTTCCCTGTTTTTGACACGCTTATCCTGGTGTTTTCGCCTATTTCCATATGATGACTATCTTTTATCATAAGCGGGGGTTGAAGTATTCATGGCAATGGATGAAGTGACACACTGGAGTTACATCGCAGAAGACCTATAGATCGTTCGCGGGCTTTGTTGGCAAACTTATCCGCCTCTTTGTTCAGGCCACGTAGGATGTGGTGATAGCTAACTTCCTCCATTGCTGCGTGCAATATTTGATTTCTCTGATTTATTTGCTGAAGCAGTATATTTGGAGAGCTTTGGTGATATACCATAAGGCGGATGATTATAGATGAATCCCCAAAAACATTTGCCTTCGTGATCCCGAGATTAATTAACTGAGTAAGGCCCTGGAATAGAGCCAATCCTTCTGCTCTGTTATTGGAGTTTTCTCCTAGTCCCCATTCAAAGCTAAGGATGCATTCCCCGTTTGCATTGCAAATGAGGCCCCCTGCACCCGCCAAACCTGAATTAGATTTAGCTGCACCATCAAAGAACAAACAGAACCTATTGCAATTGCTCAACCATTTAGTGAACTCCTCTTCCTTTAGCCTCAATTTCCAACTCTTGTTTTCTTCTCCTGCCCTTTTCCTTTGCCTGTTAGTTTCTTGTGCTTTAGGTATATTCTCCAGGGCGTAGCTGAGGAAATTCCTCTCTTCTACACTATAATTTGTTGCATTTATCCTTCCTCTGGTGTTATTTGTAATTGCTTCAATCGCCAACATTTTTGCTTTGTGACAAATTCTTCTAGTGCAGTGTCCCTTATCCCGGAAGACCTTGCCATTTCTTGCTAGCCAAATACGCCAGAGGAGAGTGTATGGGATGGTGTTCCATACTCTTTGTGCCAATTGGCTTCTTTTTTCCTTCCATGGAAATTTCTTCCTCCAATGGTATATCGTTTCTCCTATGGTGCTCTGAGCCGCCCAGGTTGACTCTCCAATTGAGGCCATCCTCTTCCAGCACTCTTCTGCCACCGGGCATTCTAAAAATAGATGCTGCATAGTTTCCTCTGATCTGTAGCAGTTTGGGCACCTGGATGGGCCCAGGATGCCTCTCTTTCTTAGATTCTCCGCTGTCAAAGTTTTCCCTCTCAGGAGCAGCCAAATGAAAAATTTGATTTTGGGTGGTGCTTCTGCTTTCCACACTAACTTCCATTGGTTCCAAGTTCCCATTTTGTAGGTGCTATCACAAAGATATTGGTGCCCAGCTTTAACTATGTAATGGGTACCTGTTGGGTCCCATCGATACCCATCTATGCTGCCTTCTTGAACTGGGACCTTACTGTGAAGTAACTTCTTTAAAGTGTTCAGGCTGTCTTCTAGCATATTGGGAGGTTCCGGGAAGCGCCATCCTATCCATGCGCGTGTATGGGCATCCCATTCTGCTATTTGTGAGAGATGGTGGAGGCCTTTGTTATTGAGCCAATTTACTCTTGGGATTACCTCTGCTTTGGATCCCAAAGGTTGCTGCCCTAGGATTTTATCATTGGAAAAGTTAATGCTGCTTCCCCCTCCTGGGACTTTAGAGATGTTTTGTCGCATAAATGGAATTGCCTTCTTGCATAATTGCCAAATTTTTGTGCATTCTCTGTTTGGTATATTAGAGTCCAAGAGTTGCTGCCTTGTGCAATTTAAGTATTTTAGCTCCAGGACTTTCTTCCACCACGCTGTTGGACCTGTGATCAATCTCCATACTATTTTTGCTCCTAGAGCCAGGTTAAGAAACTTTGGGGACCTGATTCCCAGGCCACCTTTTTCTTGTGTCTGGATTATGCTCTTCCATCCCACTAGATTGAACTTATTTTTAGCTGTCTTCCCTCCTTTCCAGAGGAAGTGTCTAAGAATTCTTTCCATTTTTTGATGGAAGATAGCAGGAGCATGATATAGGGAAAAGCGATATAAAGGAAGAGATGTGATACCTGATTTAAGAAGCACTAGCTGTCCTGCTGGGTTCAACCACATTGTGCCCCATTGCCGCACTTTCCTCTCTATTTTGTCAAGTATCTCATTCCATGTATCAGCTTTTAGTGGACCCAGACTAACTGGCATTCCTAGATAGGAGAAGTGGTTCCAAGTTAGCTTGCTAGGGACTCCGAAAATTCTTGCGATACTGTGGATGGTATGATTTGCGGTGTTCCAACCATAGTTGCAGCTCTTTGCCTGATTAACTTTCCCTCCTGAGTATTCCATAAATTGGTCCAAGAGCTTTTTGAATCTCCTTGCTATTGTCACTGAGGCTCCTCCTATCAGCAGAGTGTCGTCCGCAAACTGTGAGTGGTTGATAATTTTTGCTCCTTGTTCAATCTTGATGCATGTTATGAGACCTATTCTTCGATTGTGATCCAATGCTTGACTAAATGATTCCGCCATGAGGATAAACAGATAGGGTGAGAGCGGACAGCCTTGTCTGAGGCCACGAGAAGATTGGAAGGTTGAGCATGGTCTCCCATTTATCAAGGGAGATATCCAAGGGCCAGTTATGCATGCAGCAATCATGGTGATGAAGAAGGGATCGAATCCCATTTTATGAAGAACAACAAAGAGGTAGGAATGCCTTACTCTATCAAAGGCATTTGCAAGGTCCAACTTTAGGACGAAGCCTTTTTCCTTCCTAGTTAAGCTTGAGTGGATAGCCTCTTGTACAAGCAGGATAGAATCTGAAATTTGCCTATTGGGAAGGAAACCTCCTTGGTTTTCAAAGATCATAGAGGGAAGATGGGGTTTAAGCCGGGTGGCTAAGATTTTAGAGATGATTTTATAGGCTGAGTTACATAAAGAGATTGGTCGGAATCTTGAAAAGGAAGAGGGTCGGTTTTCCTTTGGAATCAGGGCTAGGTAAGTGGAATTAGTAAATCCTCCCATTTTTCCTTTTTTCATTACCCACTAAATCATCTTTAGGAGGTCTTTCTTTATCATTGTCCAATATTCCCGATAAAAGCTAATAGGGAATCCATCTGGTCCTGGAGCCTTGTCCGGGTGTAAGCTCCAGATGGCTTCTCTGACTTCCTCCTCTTCTACTTCTTTCATGAGTTTGTTGTTCATCTCTTGATTAACTCTTTTAGGCATGTGCTGGAGCATGCTTGAGTAATCCTCTGCGCCTTTGTCTTCAGTTAATAACTTGCTGAAATGCCTTGTGGCAGCCTCTTTTATTGATTGCTGAGTGTTGTAGCTATTTCTTTCATCATCCATTATATCACTTACTGTGTTTCTGATCTTTCTAACTGTTGCTTGGTTGTGGAAATATGCAGTGTTCTTATCTCCCTCCTGCAGCCAGAGTTGTCTCGATTTCAATCTCCATTTTGTTTCTTCCTTCCTGAGGGCCTGGCGCAGTTGAGCGTAGAGTTTGTCTTCTTGCTCCTTATTCTGTTGGGATAGTCCCTGCGTTTCAATTCTCTGCTGCACTTCCTCTAGCTCTTGTTTGATTTTCTTTTTGTGCTCCTCAGGCTCTTGATAATTACTCTTTGCCTAGTTCTTTAGATCTTGCCTTGCTTTTTTCAATTTTGTTTCCCAGATGTGAGTCGGCGATCCCTCCACATGTTGAGTCCAGGCCGCATACACCACTTCTCTTGCTGTTGGTGACCGATTCCAGTTTGCACTGTATTTGAAAGGAATAGGTCCAAGAGGACAATGGAGTTGAAGGTTTAGCGTAACCGGGTAATGATCAGAAGCCGACACATTGAGGATATTTGAATATCCTGTTGAAAAGGTGGAGAGGAAGTCTATGCTGATCAGAAATCGATCTAGTCTTTCCATGATGTTGCTTGAGCCTATACGCCTGTTGCTCCAGGTGTATCTACGATTTTTGGGTCTAATGTCAACTAGATCGTGGTCCTGAATTACTGCCTCCAATCGGCTTCTGAAAGGGTCAGAAGTGAAGTTGCCTCCTCTTTTTTCATTTGCGTGCAGCACCAGATTGAAGTCACCAGCTACAATAAGATTAGCGTTTCGATCCATTTCCATATTTGCTATCAAGGTGTCCCAGCAGATCTCCTTTTCTCTATACTGATTTGGTACATACACATTGTATACAATTATTGGTTGGCCCCCTGTTCTACTTTCAAGAGCAGTTCTGATCCAGCTTTGTTGGTTGTTGGTAGAGCTGCATATCCATTTGTTGCTGTCCCATAAAGTTGCAATGCCGCCTGATGCTCCTCTTGCCTCGCTTATACTTCCACAAAAGCGCTTTTGCTGACTTATTACTTTGCTCATATCCCTTTGATCTTGCTTTGTTTCCTGTAGAAGCATGATTTCAGGATTCTCACTGTTTATTAGTTCCTTAAGGGCTACTAGTTTGGAAGGGTGCCCTAATCCCCTGCTGTTCCAAGACAGCATTTTCATCATGAGTTACCTGATGTTTGGAGAGGTGCTCGCCTCTCATGTCCCTTACTGTTTTTTACTTTTTCTTGGGGCCCGAGAATGAAGCTCTCTATTGGGGTTTGTGTGCCTAGAGCTATATCTTTTTGTGCATTTTCATCTCTTTGCTGCTTTGCTGTTTTTCTTCCAGGTCCTGGCTTTTTCTGAAGATCACTTGGTGCTCCATGCTCCTTTGAAGAGTTTCTAGTGGTTCTTGAAGAGGGCGGATCAGGAGGTGGCTGCTTGGAGGGGGAAGAGGTTTGGGGGGGGATCAGAGGACTGCAGATCCGGGCCAGACTCCATCTCAGAGAGGATCAAGAAGGGGTTGGAAGAAGGGGGGATTGGTGGATCGAGGTTCAGAGATGGGGGGGTTGAAGGTCGAGGATTAGAGGTTCCAGGGGCATCAGATTCCGGAGGGGGTTTATGGGGAGCTGATGACTTTTTCTTTTTCACAGGCTCCCAATGGCCATCCTGCTCATCATTATCAACATTAATCACTTTTGCACATCTATTTGCGAAATGTCCGTATTCGTGACATACCTTGCATTTGAAAGGTATCTGTTCGTAGTCCAGTTGCTGGATGTGGCTCCATTCATCAACTTTCAGCTTGATTGCCTCTGGAAGTCCTCGACCTAGATCGACTTCTACACAAATCCTTGCACACGCCTGCATGTTGTCTTTTGGTTCACTGCGATCTATGTATTTTCCAACTGCGTTACCTATTGCTTTGACAGAGTCATCCCCCCAACAGTGAAGGGGAAGATGGGGCAACCGCACCCAAACTAGAACAGCATTTGGGATGTCTAGTTCTGGATCGAAGTACGGGGTCCATGTGTTGAGGTAGAGACCCCTGGAGTCCATAAAGTATGGTCCGTTCTTGAATATTAAATCTTTGTCTTTCTTTGTTTCGAAATGAAATGTGTAGTATCCCCTGCCACAGAATCTAATGGATATTTTTCCTTGAGTCTTGTCCGACCAATTCCTTTCAACCCACCTTTCGACTGTTTTGGGCGATGGCCAAAGTCCTGTGAACTGCCCAATGAGCCCTTTCTCTGCAAGGGAAAGGGCTGCCATGCGAGGGATTGCAGGCGGCAGTTGCACTTCCTGTATTACATCAAGTTTTTTGACAAACTTAGTTGTTGTTGGTCGGATTCGTTGCGGAGGAAGAGATCTCACCAGATCAGAGAAGGCTCGACGCAGATCCGGATCCCCGCGGGGAGGATCCGGAGGATCCATGGTGCAGGAGCAGGTGACAGTCGCGCTCAGCGCGGCTTCTGCTCAGGCGCGCGTGCAGCAATTTCCTGCAATCCTAACCTCTACTTTTCCTTCTTTGGTTTCTTGCAAAACCGAGACATAATTTCAAGATAAACTCTAAAATGTATTCAATTTACCTAAGGCGCATTTTAAACCTAACAATCACATTTAGAAGGTGTTGGGCTAATTTATTGACTAAATTAACACAAGTATTTAATTATCAATCCGGGTTTGTAAAACTTGGAGGCAAATCCACTATATATGGACATCAGATATAATCAAGTTTGGAAGATAAAATTTGAAAACTAAAGAAGTGCATATTACAAATATAGCCTACAGTAATAATTTCAATTCACCTTGCAATGAAGGAAAGCTGAAATGGCTCTTAACTTAAGAGGTCCAATTCTCCTCAATTATTGCTTGATGAATAGAAATTAGAAACCATGGACTCTCAATAGCTTAAGATGGACAAATCATCAATGAAGGGAGGCTCTTAACTTAAGTGACCTTTGGTATTTCCCATCATAATTCATTCACCATAATGTTATCAATTGAAGATTGAAAATTCATAAGTAAAACTGCTTGCATGTAATCAAGGAAAAACCTAGTTTCAATCCACCAATTTAATAGAAGGAGTGTTCAACTTGAACTCCTTGTTATTCCATCTTACTAAAGTGATGAACAAACTAAGATTCAATAAAATAAATCATCACACATCAGCCATAAACCAATTTGAAGCAAAGCACATCTTAATACATTTGAAACAAAAACTAGTCTATGAAAACTATGAAAATTGAACTAAGAAGTGTACTTAGCTTGGTGTGGGGGCCCTCCACCCTTGCCTTGCACACTTGAATAAATCTCAGCGACAACAAATTCAGTAAATCAACCAAGCATGAACAACAAATTGGAATGAAACAAGTTCTTCAAATTAGCTCCCAACTCAAATTATACAAAAGTTACATAAAAATTCCATTCAAAAGCCATCAAAGTCTTGGCTTTAAATAGAGGTTTAATGAAACAAACTGATCTATATTATCTCTAACACTCATATATACTCATATCCACCTATCTAAGTCGAACTCATCTAATTCATCCCAAGAAATATGGTCAATCCCATAAAATCTCAAAACTGCCCTATTTCCTAGGGATTTTCCGGTGACTAGCCATGTTTGACTAGCCTTGACCGGGCCTAATAAAGCTTGTTCTGACCGGACCAAGTGGAGTTAGCTTAGTCTTAGTTCCCAAGCTGTCCATCCATGCATCAAACTCGAGCCCAACTGTCCTGAAAACATGTCATCCACATAGCTATTACGGGAATTTCTGATTCAGTCCAAAATTGCACTTGAAACTCAATTTTCATAAAAACTTCTAGAAATTGCAAAATTAAAATTAAACACCTGAATATGCATAAAATACATCAAAATGAGATGGATTTGATGGAAAATGGATGGAAAATATAAGGATTAAGTAGGTTTTCCATAAAGCAAAAATAGACCAAAACTGAGGGCCAACATATGCCATTGCAGAAATCATGACAAGACAATGAACTTCCCTTGGTGATTGCTTTCTCTTTTACTACAACTTGAGCTTGTCCTCACCTAAGCTCTGAGTCCATGTTAATTTTTAGTTAACATGTTCTTTTCTTAGGTTAGTTACTTCATTAGCCCATAATTAACTCCATTAATCCATTAGCAACCACATTAATCATTAACTTATGATAGTAATTGATGAAAGAACATTCAACACAAATACGGAAGACAAGCCAAGACAGGAGAAAACAAGGATATGGCTGAAGCCAAGGAAAAACCCCAAAATGGGGAAAACCATTGAACAATTCATCTTATTATCAATATCAAATGTTCAACAGAGAGAGAGTACAATAATTTACAGTTAGAATGACCTGTCAATTTACGACCCTTAAACAAAATAAGGGCTTGATAAAAACTGTAATTTTGGCACCCCTTGTAAGCTTCATCACTGTAATTCGGGTCACAGGTTAGGGCACGAGTGTGTTATGCTACAACACCCTTCTATTGACTGTGGCTTCCATCAACCAGACCTTCCAACTATATATTTCCCATTAACCTTCTTCTAGGTTGTAAATGCAAACCACACAACCCTCAGATCATACATTCTAAACTGCGGCATCCTAGATGTAACTTCTTAATCTTTAGAATAGGGTGTTCAAGGCCAAAGGCCTGACTGAAGGTGACTCAAGTTATTGAATAAACCTTCTAGGAGAGATTCACCATGCAGATCATGCCCAAACTATAAATAGATCAACTCTTATGTAAGGTGGCAGTGTCAGCTCCAAACTTGGACCTGTAAGAAGCAAGAAAACACTCCAAAATATAGAAATTGCCCATGCCTTATCTTCCCTTCTCTTGTGGTTACCCCAAGTGAAGCATCTCGGCGTAGTTGTAGAAGACGAACCCAAAACAAAACTAACCTTCAACCTCCTTGGGCACAATTGCCTCAAATATACATTGAAGATATTTTTAGATATATGAAATGAGGATGGAGGATGCCTTTATATATAATTTGACATGATGATTGGTCCTTTTGAAGGTGAAGCCAACCTTGACATTTGGAGGCAACTTTATAGAATTTCTTTTGAACAAATAATATATTTACTTATACAAATTTGGTGATCTTTAGGTCAATTTTCATCCTCTCGAGAAGAGGAATTTAATGCAATAATTATCTTCTTCATAGGAGTTTCCCAAAGTGGAATTTGGCCCTAGTTTCTAAATTTTAACAAGATGTCTATAGTTGTGGAGAAATAATGAGTATTCTTAGCTCACCAATAACCATACAATTTCTTGACACCATTGAAAGGGTTCCACCTAATAATCTATTGATTCTGAGCAGTTTTACAAATATCTTAGATTTCTCTCAATATTTTCATTTTTTTCCAAGCTTTTCAGGTTGCCAATGTTACCGATATTTTTCGAGGTTTTAGGTCAAGTTTATGCCTACCAATAATTTTCAATAACTTTCAGTATTTTCCCCAACATTTTTTATTATTTTATTTTTGGACCCTTAGAGATAGATTCCCCAAAAAAAAATTTGCAACATTGACTTTGAGATCACAAGGATCTATTTCTTTAACTCATAAAGTAGTCTAGAATTTTTGTATAAAAGATGTATTTGATGGAATGTTTTTACCACCATCCAAGGTCAATCTGTCTACTCTAGTAGTTAATAAATTAGCAATGAAATATCTAATTATCCTTCTTGGCATGCTCCATAAAGATGCCTACTAGGCGTTTGGATCTATCACCTCATAGTCATAGTAAATTATTTATATAGCATGTGTAAACCTTTGAATGCCAACATAGTGTAGAGTTTAATGATTCCAATTAGGGGTGAAAGTGATTGAAAGTAGGTAGAAAAATAGTAAAGTACATCATCCATAAGGCATCTTCTCTCTCTACATATGGAAGAGAAGCTATGCATCAAATAAGGAAGTATTCTTCTAGTCATATAATTTACTAGAACTTTAAAAATAGTAATATGATAAGATAGGTAGTGTAGCAATTGTGTCCCAAAAGTCATAGAAATAGCTTTCTCTTGTTGATTTTGTCTTTGACATGTACATTACTTTTTAGTCGGCTAACAGTACCCATTCCATATTTGTGTAGGATACAAATCTTCATAGCACAAATATACATTTAGCAGTCTTGATTTATTCATTGGAGCATATGCATATTTTACATAGAATTATTAACTTAGTTTATATAGATTAGGATCTCAAACTGGTTTTGAGACTTCTTATATAATGGAATAAATGTATTCTACTTGTATATTTGGTTCCTCCAAACACCTCATTGACATTGGTTTATTTACATAGACTATGATGTAATTATTCTAGCACCCCCCTCAATTAATTTAGAGTCTTAGAAGTACAAGAGAGACACTCTTGGAATGCCTCAATATTTTCACATGAAAGTGACTTCGTGAAGATATATGCACGTTGATACTGAGTGGACAAAATTGGAGTTTCATGTTGTATTGTTGAACATGTTTGTGCTTGAATTGGTACTAAACCTAATATGGAAACATATCAATAACATAATTATCTTCCTTCTGTTATTTGCTTCATTCACAGGGTTCCATATTCTTTTTTCTCAAGGAAACCTTCAACCTTTCCATAGATCAAAGCTTAAATGTGTCGGGATTAGATAATATAGTTGAAAGGGATTACTGCACCTCACAATTTAGAAACACCATGAAGGTAAAGAGCAGTGAAGATACTGAAAATCACAACCACATTACCTTGTATCAAATTTGTAGATGGAACATTACCTTATATTAAAGTTGTATATGAAAGCAAAATTCTCAAGTGTTGACAAGGGAAAATCAGATATTGAAAAAACCTCAAGCCCGAGAGAGGTCGAGTTCATTGAGGTTCACAATGGCTAGTAAAACATCCAACTCTAATTTACCTTTGGAATTTTATTTTTCTAGTGAATAACCAGATGTAGCACAATTTATATCTGGCATAATTTTTCTCATATGTTTGGAAAAATGACCATTCTAGCCCAATCAGTTTATCAATGGTGTGTTGGAATTCCCCTATTAATTTTCAACTCTTATTTAGTTTTCAAAGAAAATAGGCTCATCAATGATTTTATAAATTATATATACAAGTTAGCAACTTCCAATATTTTACTCAACATTTCTGATTAGTTTATTTTTGGATCCTCAGTTATATATTCCCCAAAACAATATTTGCATTGCAACATTGACTATGAGATCACAAGGATCTATTTCTTTAACACAGGAAGCAACCTTGAAAAATATTATAAAAGATGTAGGTAGATGGAATGTTTTTACTGCCTACTAAAGTTAATCCCTTTGCTTTGGCAGTTAATGAATTAGCAATGAAACATTGAATTGTCCTTTTTTGCATGCTCCATAAATGTGACTACTAGGAGTTTGGATCTATTGTCTCATATTACTACTAGTTGATTTATATATTTGTATAAATATTTTCCAAGACTTTACAAAGTTTTATAGTTTATTGAAAGTTTTATAATTTACAATTTATGAAGTTTCAAGGTTTAATTTTTTAAATTCTAATTATTTAAAGGGTGCTAGCTCAATGGAAGAGCACCTGCTTTACAAGCAGGAGGTTGGTGGTTCGATTCCATCATGCCCTACTATTCATATGCAATGGTGACAAACAATTTTTGTGACATAGGTTATTTTGGCTAGCACCAATGAGCTTATGGTGACATTTTTTGACCCTCACCAATGAGCTTACGGTGACATTTTTTGACCCTCACCAAAATATGAAATGGTGACAGTCAATGACTGCCACCATATATATGCATCAATAGTGACTGTCACCATATATATGCATCAATAGTGACGACCATGAAAGGCCCATTGCCATAAATCACTATTGTTCAAATGAAATGGTGATAGTCATTATCCGTCATTATAATCATTATTCATGACAGACTTGAACATAACCAGAATACCTATACTTTTGGTGACGTTCAATGTTTTGGTGACATAGGCTAAGGTCCGTCACCATTTCTCATATGAAATGGTGATGGTCACTATCCATCATTATAAATCATTATTGGTGACGAACCTTGAATGTCACCACAATAGCTATACTTTTGGCGACGTTCACTGTTTTGGTGACAGAGGCTAAGGTCCATCACCATTGCTCATATGAAATGGTGATAGTCACTATCCGTCATTATAAATCATTATTGGTGACAAACCTTGAATGTCACCACAATACTTATACTTTTGGTGACGCCACCTTTGGTGATGTTCAATTTTTGGTGATGAAGGCTCTTTTGACCATCACCAATGAGCTTATGGTGACATTTTTTGACCCTCACCAATGTCCTTTTTTCTTGTAGTGCCATTTATCTAGGATTCTTTAATTCTAGTTTTGGAATAACTGTTAAATTTCTATTTAATAACAATTTCAATCTCACACATTTCTTGATCCTCGTGAAATAATTAATAAATAATTCTATTAGTTAGTTATTTCTAAACAATGATATTTAACCATTTTAAATATATTTTCCCTCTCCAAAAAATATAATAAAGTATTCCTAATGGTTAGATCTTGATTTGGTCAATATTATTTTTATTATTTTCCATTTTCAAGATCAACCCAATACTTTGTTATCTATAAGATCTTTTTTCATTCATTATTCATCATTATCACTATCATCATCGTCATTATTGTCACTTCATATTTAAGCTCTACTTTGAGTTCTACTCTTTTGTTTTGGGATTTTCACATATCGAGAGAAAACCAGATTGTTGAAGAACAAGGCCATCAAAGGACCCATCCCATGGAGAGGGATTTGCTGATCCTTTTTGTAGATCTCCTTCATCGGGTATTTTTAATAAAATATTATTCATTTAAAAATTATTCATTTATTAGGTTATTATATCAGATATTTCTTGTTGTTCTCTATTTTGGATTGCATATGATCTCTTTGTTGTAGGGTTTTCTCATTTTATTATTGTAGTTATGAAGTTTGAAAGAGCCATCGAAGTTTAGACAGAAACCTACCAATGTTTACAAGAAAAAGTCCCTCATGAAGGCTGATCAGTTCTTGATCATATTTACTTGCAGAATATATGGTCAAGAGAAAACAAAAACCTTTCCTAAAGGGTGGGTGGTTTTACTAGACTAGTTGGTGAATTATGGGAGGCCATTCAACTAGTCAAATTTATTGGCTTATCAGTTGAATACCCATGTGACTAAGGCTCTGAATCTACCCAACAATGAGCAAGCGAGGTTTTACATGTCTGCATACTTACTAGATGCAATGTGTGCCCAAGAGCAGTTCCCTCACATGAGATGGAGATGGACACCAAAAGAGACAGTCATCAACATCTATCATAAGTTTCTTTCTAACTACAACTATCGAGGAGCGATGGAAAGGCTAAGTGACAATTTTATGATCCCATTATAGAATCTTATCTTTAAGCAGGATCCACTTTGCATTTCCCAAGAAGCAATGGAGGAAATAGTAAAAATTTTAGAGTGGTATGCCTCACCAGGTGACACCTTCATCAAAGTGTTTGATGGAGAGAAGCCTCCACATGTTCTACCAAGGTATGCCACTGACAAGATGATCATGCAAGAAGTTCTTCCAAGGTTGTTAGGAGGACCGCATAGGAAGAAAAAAGCACCATGGCCCACTCTTCCTTTGTCGATTGGATTATACGAGATTAAGATCTTGAAAGATACAGATGTTGAGGTTAAGGAGATAGTGAAATTTGAGTTCAACATGATGTATGATCCCCACGGTATTTGCAAGGACCATATTGTGATATTTTGCATTCTGTGGATCCACGGGGCATGTCACTAGCGAAAGGAGGAACCTTGGAGGTATTGTTATAATGCCTCCAAACTCCATGAGTTGGTCAGTATGGCAACAACATGGAAGGTTTCTCTACAAGCAATAGAAGCTCTTGAAGCAACAACATTAGCAGAAGGTATAAATCTAGTGAAGGACAAGGGAAAGAGGAAGGTTGTTGAGGACTAAGTCGAAGAGAAAAGTTGCAAGATGAAGGGATATCCTATCTTGGATAAAGCAGTTTTGGTAGCCAAATCAAAGAGGGAGCAGAGGATGAAGAGAGTAGAGTTAAGGAAGAGAGAAAAGAAGAGGTTGCAGGAAGTAGAACTAAAGTTGTAGGAGACAAAGAAGAAGCTAAAGGAGGAACATGAATTTAGGAGGAGAGAAAGAAAAGAGAAGAAAAAATAGGGAGAAGAACAAAGGTAAGGCATGATGATAGAGGAAAGAACACCGATATAAGTTGATTAGCCAGAACAACCAATAGTTGAGGAAGAGTGTGAAAAGATGCGGGATAGGGAGCTTGCTCAATGGATTGAGCAATTGATTAAAGTGACAGACATGGAGTTGGAATAGGGGCCACAAAATGAAGACATTGATCTTATGCCAAGAGTGCCAGAGGTCATCTCTCAGTTTCTACCACCTCCAATGTCAGAACTAGTCCAAGAGAGAAAAGAGATATTTTTCTCCTTAATGATGATCTAGTCATGGATGTGAACAATCTATCATTTGACAAGTTTCATAAGAATATTGTACATGTGGAGAGGAAGAACTTTATGGATGATCATGCATCACCTGCATTCATCAAGGAAAGGGTGATAGTGTGAGGCACCATGAAGTATCCAACTTCCCTTGCTGAAGCTAGCTTGGCCTATGTAGGAACAAAAATCTGAAAATGTCAAGTACTTGACGGCAGAGAATTAAAATATGAGAAAGAACTTGCAGGATTCCAGGCAAGAGGTAGAACAACTCGGAGCGTCAATGTAGAATTCAGTTTCCACATTGAGGAAAATGAGGATAGTGATACTCGTTGAGGTATCAACACTTGAGGGTACCATGTTGAAGCTCTATGATAGATTTGTCACTATGCATAAAGCAATTTTCCATGTGCATGGCCTACATTAGTAAAGAAAATAGTTTTTCTAACTCTCAAGAACATACATGCTGCCATATCCCATGTACAAGTGTGGACAATGTCGTAAAAAGGGGCCCTGTTGGACTTAGTAAAGAAGATGAAACCACAGGAAGAGATGGAGAAAGAAAAGGTCTAAATGTTGATCCACAACTACAAGAATCTCACCCCATTCGTCAGTAGCATACAAGCCTCATATCTGCAATTGTACAATAGTTTGGATATCATGGTGAGGAAGCACAAGATCCCATCAATTGATTCCCTCAGTGATGCTAAACCCAAGGACCAAGTTTGACTAGAGATCGATGAGTACATGGAGCAGCTAAGATAATAGGCCACCAGGGAAGACTTGGAGTTGAACACACACAACATGAAAAATTACATTGGTGGTCGTCTCAAGGTCAACACCATGATGCTCGCTTCAGAACAAGTTGGATATACGTTCCAAGACCATATACCTAGATGCGATGGAGACAAGAGTCTACTTCCAGAAAGACACCATCAAGCAACTTGGGGACACCATCTCACAGTACCAAGCTTGGAAACAATATGTGACTGAGAAGCATCAAGTAGATGTTATTGAGCTAGACTTTCCCCAAAATCCAGATTCATAGTGTTATGTCTTGTCAAGTTGTTTCTATCCTATGTTTTTATATGTGTACATGTGGAAAATGTAATATTATTTGTAAATATGTTGTAATTCAAATTCCAAGTGTCATTAGTGGAATGTGAAAAGTCACCATGTTATGTAATGTTTCATTTAGTGAATAATTTGAAGAGTCATGAGGGAAGTCAAAGAGTCATGAAGGGGAATGTCAAGTATCACCCCACCCTTTGTTTTAAATAGTACCTCATAACTCATAGAACATAATTTTGGGAGTCAAGAATTTAGCTAGGCTTAGGCTTAGAGAAGGCTTGGAAATATTGTGAAGAGCCTTGGCTTCTCCATAGCATAGAGCGACTATACTTACTTGGAGAAGCAGGTGCTCTTGACTATAATGTTCCACTATTGGGGCTAATGGTCATAAATGGTGTATGTATGGATGGAACTTTCACTTATAATAATAGTGCTAGAGCCAATGCACATTCATGCATATGTTGTTGATGTAGCTGGACTATTCTGGTTGTTGTAGAAATGTATGTTTTTTAACTACACATATGTTTGTGAACTACCTTGTATGAATTTGTACGAATCATGTTGAATGGGTGTTTCTGGATTAACTCATCACTTTAATTTGTGGACTATTCTATATTTCTGCTTGTTATGTCATTCCGCTCATGTGTTTCTTTCAAGTTGTGTACTATTATAGGCTTCTAAGGGGCACACTTATTTACCCTCTCCATGTGTTAGAACCTTCATGCATCACACTTGACTCTCCATAGGGTCACACACTTTCTCTCTCCCAAATTTATCATACTTTCCACTACATGCTACCACGTTGAGGGCATTACAATACCACCCACTATTGGGATGCCTATTCCAAATGGTGTGAGGTATAGTTGCGACTTCATATCGGGGAGATCCCCTGAATTTTTGTGGGTCCAACACCGCCAATGTTTCTGGTGCTAGAAGGAGGTCTAAATGACATGTTGAGCCCTTGAAGTTTGTTTTAAATTTTTGTGCATATTTCATGACTTCTGTCAAAATCAAAACCCTGACATGTTTTTCTAACTCTGCTCATTTTGAAGTGTCGGTGAGTATTTTAGATGACTTTTCTAGATACAAGTCTAATGGCGAGGATATAAAAACCTTGTTCAGGCACACAATTTCGTTTTCTTGCCTGTGTGATAGGCATGATGTACCATGTGATTATATTTCCTGTGGGTTGTTTGCTTTCACGTTCGAAGGGTTGGTAAAGAAATGATGACACACATTGCATGCAACCTCTACATACTCTTTTGATCACTGTTTTAGAGAATTATGTCATGCTTTCATTATTTATGACCGTAAATACCTTAATAGAAAAATCTTAAAATTGCGAAAATTATCTGGCAAATCTCTTCAATATTTTCACGATCGTTTTCTTCATTACTATTTTTAATTTCCTGAAGATGAAGTTGATTAGGAATTAATGGATGAAATATTTCAATATCTTATTCACGTTTCTAAGAATCCACAGGAGTTGGAACCTTTCGAACCTATCCCAACATACCTTGGTGTTATAGCTTCTAAATCTGAGACAGAAAAGATTGTTGTCCCAAGTGATCCTCCATCCCCTTCTCGTAAAAAAACTCTAGCTTCGCAGGTCAAGCTGGGAAAAGTTGAGAATCCACCTGTTTATCTATCACCATCTCCTCCTACACCACCTACTCAAGATTTATCCACAGATTTGGAATGTAACTCTAATGGTTGTCATGTGGTCTTATCTCCTCATCCTCCATCCTTCATTCCCTTTGATCCTTTTTATTTTGGTTTGTTGTGTTCATCTACATCGGATCTCACATGTTATGTTCACGAGGATCAAGTTCTGGATGGAGTTAGTGTTGAACAACCAACCTATGGCATCATTTTTTATGAGTATGTGTGTTAGTCTAAACAAGAATCTACAGGGAAGGATGACCTCTTCTATCCACACCTCGTCCGATTTATCTTGACATCTTCCATGATTCCGTCAGTTTTGTTCCATCTAGTAAAAATGAATTTTTAGGTGTTTCTACCTTTGATCATTCACATTGAAAAAAATCTATCTTATCATTTTCACATCCTCCACTGGAATCATGCGATAGGAGTCATATGTAGCGAGTGTTGTTGCGAAATGAACGTTTTATTATTTCTTTATGTTTTTTCATTTTTTATGTTCGAAGGCATGTACATATTTTTCTTCCACTCACAATTTGTCTGGGCGCCATGATATATCCGCAGAGTGCCTTTCATGTGCTTTCCATTCTTAAAATTTTTTGGATGCAATCAATCTTCAAATGTATTGGCTTGCATTATTTTATCTTTCTTATTGGTTTTTTTGCTTGTATATCCTTCTTGTAGACCATGCTCTTGCCTCCGCGGGCCAACCAATGCATCGATGGCTGGATTCAAAGTATCACTTCACATGAGTTGGCATATCTTCTACTTAGGTTAGGAGTAGGAGTAGTGTTTTATTTTCTTGTTTGTTTCATAATTTGCATACTTTGTTTCACTTTTTCTTGCTTCTTTCCTATGTTTGTTTTCTTTTTCACCTTTAGGTTAGTTTCTGCATGAATCCATGTTTGGCTTCTTAGACAAGTAAGGTGAAATCCAAGAGGAACTTGTACAAATATCAATACTTGGTTATCAGTCTATTCCCTCTCTTTGTGTGAGTCTTGTGTTTGTTCTAGTCAATGATACCTTGATGGACAATATGTTCCTTTTGGAGATATTCATGGTGAAATCACAATTCTTGCATTCTTAACTAGTACTGCCTACTCTAAGGTTTTCTATTTTCAGTTAACACTTGTCAACTTAGTCAAGTAAAGTAAAGGGGGGGGTGGAACCTTAACAAGTGTGTTAGAGGTATATAAATAACCTTATATGAAGGGACAATCCCTTCTTCTCTCAATACGTCGGGATCCCTCTTCTGCCTCATGAAATAAATAAGCTCCTATGCATAGTTCTTTGAAAAATGAAAAAAATGAAAAAATAAAATAAAGGGAAAAAGAAGAGAAAATGTTCCTCCGCAAAGAGGTAACTTCGTTGGGGTATTATCTAGGCTTGCTTGAAGCAGAGAAATTCTTGTTTTATTGAAGTGATTTTTCCAAGGTACTATCGAGGCCTGCTGGTAGCGGAGTAATACCAAAGATGAAAATAAAACCCTGGTAGTATATTTTACTTGTGCATCTATATACCCCTCATCCCAAATTGAAAAAACTTAGTTTGACTTCGCTTGGTATATGTGTTGACAATAAAGAGAATGGTAAGGGCTACAAATTTAACTCAAGCTAAGTGAAGAAGCTATGATGATCGAAGAAATAAAAAATACTTCTGGAAGAGTTAGACTAATTTTGCATGAAGAGCCATCGAAGTTTAGACAAACACCTACCCATGTTTAAAGACAAATTCCCTCATGAAGGATTACTAGTTCTTGATCATCTTTTCCTGCAGAATATATGGTCAAGAGAAAATAGAAACCTTTCCTGAAGGGTGGGTGGTTTTTCTAGACTAGTTGGTGAATGATGGGAGGCCATTCAACTAGTTAGATTTATTGGTTCATCAATTGAATACCCATGTGGCTAAGGCTTGGAATCCGTTCAAGAATGAGAAAGTAATGTTTTCAATGTATGCATACGTACATGATGCAAATTGTTCCCACGAGAAGTTCCCTAGCATGACTTGGAGATGGAAATTAAAAAATATTGTTGTAAAATGAAAAAAAAAAAAAAAAAATTGGAAAAAGAAGAGAAAGGATTCTTGCGTAGAGAGGTGAAGAAAGTAACTCTGTGAGGGTACTATCTTGGCTCGCTGGCAGCGGAGCAATGCTTGTGTTCCTGAAGTGACTCTTTCAAGGTACTGTCTAGGGCTATTGGCAGCGGAGAAACACCATAGAGGAAACTTAAAATCTAGGAGTATATTTTACTTGTGCATCTATATACCCCTCATCCCCAATCAAAACAACTCAGTTTGACTTCACTTGGTATGTGTGTTGTTGATAAAGAGAATGGTAGGGGATACATATTTAACTCAAGCTAAGTGAAGAAGCTATGATGACCGAAGAACTGAACAATACTTCCGGAAGGGTTAGACTCATTTTTCAGGAAGACAAGGTCCATACAGAGAGTTGGAGTTTTACCAGTGTGTCACCAATGTTGTAGTGGCTATAACCACCCTCCAAAATTTTTCCTACGCTTGGATTTTGGAGCCTTCCTTCTAAATGAAAGCAACTTATCTCACACTGATCTGGGTAATTGTGCTTCGACTGAGCCTTATTATTTTCATCTTGACTTGTGTTTTCTTACTTAGTTCATTTTCTAACCCACAAGTCAATCTCTTGACTTGGTTTCATGAAATTTCCAGACTTTCCTTAGAGAATTGTGCAATTATTGAGGGAAATTGGCCTCACTATTCATAATTGCACAATCCTAACTGCTAGTGAGCCTTGAGCTTAGGATATGTGCAGTACTGAATGAGAGCAAGCCATGAGCTGGGAAATTATGTAGAAGGGAGGTAGCCGAGATCCTCTAAGCCCAAAAATTGCACAAACCTCATTATACTCAGAAATGGCTTAGTGCATGAACCAGAGAGATGCCTAGTCTATTTTTAGCAACCCAAAGGGGCACTTTATTTATTTTAGAAACTGCCATCAAGTGTCACTTTTTCCTTGATATTAGGCAAGCAAATCATAAACCCTAACATGACCAAATATATTTAATTGACATTGTTAGATATCCTTTGCATAGATGATCTTGTAGCTCTAACATTCCCGAGGAGATCAAGGAGAGTTTGGTGCAATTGTCCTTGCTTTTTCGTGTAGTTTTGATTTTCTCGTCTTTTGCTACTTTTTCTGTTGTTTTTTGTTGTTAGCTTGTGAGAATATTGTTTCACTAGTTTCTTTGAATGGCTTCTAGTGTTTTAACTTGTTTTAGCTTGTAGAAGTGTTGTTTCAATTTCCCAAGTGTGGCATGTGTTTTCTCGTTTTTGCACAAACGGTCATCGTTGCGGAAACTCTCTTCACATGCTTCATTTTCCTTCAGTTTAATACATTCCTACACTTGTTTCACATGAATGCATTAAAACTTAGTACGATCTACACTCAGTATCACATCATCCTTAAGAACTTCTTGTTTTTCACACTCTCCATGGGTATATCTGGGTCCCCTTGCTCGGATCTCACTATGCACAACTAGCACTATGCAATATGGGAGGTCAAGGTCACTTCCTTAGGATTTGGAATTTCACTGAGCTTTTCCTGGGCGAGCGCCAACTACGCATTACGCAACTCAAGGAGCCAACCTCCCAACTTGGCCGCTAAGGCTATCCAATGCATAGTCTCTCCCAGCCTTGGCCCAAATTGAACTTCACATTACGCAATTCTAGTCATCAAGCTTCTCAACTGACTGTTGGGACTACGCAGTTCCCACAGTCAGCCAATGAACTCTGTCAACCAGAATTGTGCAATCCTTCCCATCATAAGCTTGAGTTGCTACTTGATATTTTCTTAAAGTTTCCTTGGTTTCTAAGTTGACATTTTCTTGGTATAAGTGTCATCTCTATCCCACATGTAAAGCAGTTGTTGAGCACATCTCTAGCAGTTACAATTAACATGGCATCCGAGAAAGCTACATCAAACAAAACCACTGAGAGAAGTACTAGGGAAGCAGTTGATTAGATATCCATTGATTTTCCAATAAATTCATATACTCAGTTGTTCATTGAGAAGGGTACAACACTGACATGGCAGAAAATATAATATAATTTTGCAAAGGACTTTAAGGTGGACTTAGAGGAATGATAGGTTTATCTTAGCATCCAACGGTTAGGCTTATACAAGGTTTCATGAAGGAACCCCACCTTCCCATGTGTGAACATGATTAGTTGGATTATCTCACACATGGATGAACTAACTATGACATTGAGCAGCACCAGTGGGAGAGAGCTTTCCACTTTCAGGGTAGAGAACTTTTAGCATATGTATCACTTGCCTGAGTCAATGAAGTGCATGGAGTCACTCTTCTATGCCACCCATAGCTATGTGAACATGAGAGATATTGTTAAGAATTGGGTGAAATATCCATCAAAGTTTAGTTAAAAACCTACCCATGTTTACAAGACAAAGTCCCTCATGAAGGCTGACTAGTTCTTGATCATATTTGCCTACAAAATATATGGTCAAGATAAAACAAAAACCTTTCATGAATGGTCGGTGGTCGTACCAGACCAGTTGGTGCATGATGGGAGGCCATTTGGCTCATCAGTTGAAGACCCATGTGGCTAAGGCTCCTAATCTGCCCAAGAGTGAGAAAGTGAGGTTTTCCATGTTCGCAAACTTATTGGATGCAATTTATCCCCAACACTAGTTCCTTGGCATGAGTTTGACGTGGACACCAAAATATATAGTAATCAACATTTGTTTCATGTTTCCTTTTTACTATAGTTATCAAGGAGTGATGGTAAGTCTAACTGTCCATTTTATCATCCCGTGGTAAGAGCTTATCTTTGAGCAAGATCCACCTTTCGTGTCCCAAGAAGCAATGGAGGCAATAGTAAACATTGCAGATTGGTATGTCTCACTAGGTGGCACCTTCATCGGACTGTTTGGCAGAGAGAAGCCTTTGCATGTTCTACCAAGGTATGCCACTGACAAGCTAATCATGCAAGAAGTTTCATACCACCTCACTACAAGGTTGTCAATAGGACTTCATAGGAGCAAGAAAGCTCCATGGCTTGCTCTTCCTTTGTGGATTTCATTATATGAGATTAAGAGCTTGAAATATGTAGATGTCGAGGCTAAGGAGATAGTGAAATTTGAGTTTGGCACCAAGTACTTTATTCCGTATGATCCCCATAGTACTTGCAAGGGACATTGTGTGAGATTTTACATTCTGTGGATCCATGAGGCATTTCATTGGCCATGGGAGGACCCTTGGAGGTACTGTTACAATGCCTCTCAAATTTGTGAGCTAGTCAGTATACCAACAACTTGGAATGTTACTCTACAAACAATAGCAACTTCGGAAGAAACAATAGTAGCAGAAGGCAACAATTGAGTGAAGGGCAAGGGAAAGAGGAAGGTTACTGAGGACCTAGAGGGACAACAAAGCTACAAGATGAAGGCAAATCCAATCTTGGGGAAGGAAGATTTTGTAACAAAAGAAAAGAGGGAGTAGTGGATGAAGAGGGAAGAGAGAAGGAAGATAGAAAAGATGAGGTTGCAGGCATCATAACTAAGTTGTAGGAGATGGAGAAGAAGTTGAAGGAGGAACAAGAATTGAGGAGGAGAGAAACATAAGAGAAGAAGAAATGGTGAAAAGAAAAAAGGAAAGGCATGATGATAGAGGAAACAAAGTTGATATAGGTTGATGAAAGGGAAAAACCAACAACTAAGGAAGAGGTCAAATAAATGCAAGATCAAGATCTTTCTTAGTAGATTAAGTAATTGATTTGAAGTGAAAGACATGGAGTAAGAATAGAAGCCACATAATGAAGACATTGATCTTATGCCAAGAGCACCAGAGGCCATATTTTAGTCTCCAACTATTGACAAATGGCAACAAGAAATTCCAGTTTAAATTTTTCCTTGAATTTAAACTGAGAATTAAAATAGAATTCTATTCTCATAGCAACTTGTAAATAGTTAATTAAGTTTAATTAACTCAATTAGCTTGGGAATTTCGATTTGGAAGTCTTTCGGAAGTCATGTATATGTTCTCCCAAAGTTTTAGGGGTCCAAGATGAGTTTAATTGTGAGTTGTAATTAGATAACTCATTTTACTAAGTTATTTAAGTTAATTAGTTTCAAACTGTTTGTGGAACTAATAGAGAGTTAACAGTCAGTTGGTGCACTAGTGTATCCACAAGTGTCACTCTAGATAATTGAAGATTCCCTCATCAGAAACTCATGCTTGTCTATTATGAGAAAGACCCAGTTGAGACTAGAGTGCAGGGACAAAGTACTATCAATTGTATGATTTACTAAGTTGTGTAGATCATGCATGAAATCAGGAAGTCAACCTAGATTAGATTGTGTAGTTTTGGAAGCATTGGATTCCCATTAATACGGGCTATTCAACCATAGGAATTGTGCAAGCAAATAGGGGCTTGGAGGGCATTAGAAGAGGATAGAGATTTCCTTGAGATTTCTTGTCATCTGGGAGATTCATTATACTTGTGGAGGGATTGTTCTTGTGAGAATAAGCATTGTATTCTCATCTTGGATTTTTTATTTAATGCAATACAGATAGTAGGGGTTTTGAGCAGTGGATCTCCCTAGATAAGGCTTTTGTTATGTGCGGTGATTTATCTTCTTCGTGTTCATATTTTTTTCATCGATCTAGTGGCTTCTACTGGTTGAAAGTAGAAGCATATTCTTGTCTTGTGCTTTAGTACATTGCACTATATTGTGAATCTACAATATTTTCTACATGGTGTTAGAGATGAAGGAAGTATACTAAAGGATATTTCAAAGATTTGATTTTTGGATTACTGGTGAAATTTGGATTTGCAATACATACTTCAAGATCGATAGATGGCAGTCTACGGCTTGCCTCTAGAGTATGCCTTGGAAGGCAGCTGGATTTTTATAGCTTGGAGGGACAAAATGGAGGCTGTGTTGGAGGATAATGGTTTGAAGGAATTTTTTGATCAATAAATTTCCGATCCAACAACATCAGATGCACAAAATTGGTTGAATGGAAGAAGTGTGTGGTGAAGGCAAGGCATATAATCCTTGAGGGAGTTTGAGACCACATTGTCTCGAGTCTCCATGGCAAGGAAACTCCATATGCTATGTGGAAAGAATTTATGGAATTGTATCAAAACAAAACGGACCAAAGGAAATTGGCACTGAAGGACAAACTTCAAAAAATCAAAATGAAGAAAGGAGAGACTATTCAAAAATACTTGACCAAGTTCACTCTGTGTCGTGATGAACTTGGAAGTGTTGGAATCATGGTTGTCGAGGATGATATGGTGAGTATTTCTCTTCTAGGACTCCCAAAGAGTTGCCATAGTTATCAGGACTCTGCCAAAGGAATGGTCAAGAGAAGCTACCATATTGGGAATGACTGTGGTCAAATTTGATGTAGGAGGAGATCAAGAGGAACACCAGGGATGGCTCTTCATCAAAGATTGATGATGAAGAGACTTGTGCCTTATAGATTAAGGAGAAGAAGGGGAAAGGGAAAGATTCCCATTCCAAATCAAATTTTTGCTATGGAGGTAAGAAGAAAGACATGATGAAAGTGAAATGCTTTCATTTTCATGAGTTGGGCCATTTTCATACAAATTTCCCACTCAATAAGTCCAAGAAGAAGTCCTTAGTTGGAGTGATGGGTGAGTCTTTGGCCTCTAAATTCAAATTGGACTTTACTCTCATTACGTGCATGGTGTCATCAATGATTGACAGTGTATGGTACCTTGAAAGTGGAGCCGCATTCAACATGACTGGTGAAAAGGATCTTTTCAGTGACCTGGAGGAGAAATATCTTGAGATGTGTTAAGTTAGGATATGGACATAACAATATTAATAAAATGTTTTTGAAAATATATTTTTTTATTTTTTTTACTAATTTATTCTATCTTATCAAAACCAAAAATGCTACAACATTGGCTCCATTTGGGGACTGCTTTCTCCTGTAGAATGCAGAGAACCTACATATCCATATTCCTTTTCCCTGGCAATGGCGCCAGTCTGATGTGTACCTCTGAGATAGTAGTAGGTCAGCTACCAATGCTAGAGAATCTAAAATAATTGTTTTGGGGTTTTTGGTTTAGTTTTGGAAGACCAATGAATGAAGACAAACGTAGAATTGAAATACTTAATCCTTTGGATAATATTAATATCTCAGTAAATGTCTGCTATAAAGCTTTACATAGTGATATAGATCAAATAGTGGTGAGAAGAAGATAGAAAATAATATGATTATCACAGTTTCCAGATTGTAAAACAGAACAATCATAAGTATGAAAACCTTCTAAACTACGTTCCCAAGATTCAAGGCAATATACTTAAGCTTACAAAAGATGCTGATGATTTATTGATTAGAGGGGATTAGCTAAATGGATAGTTCAGTAATCCATTCTCTTAATAGAAGATCACTTCAGGAGTTTATAGGAATAAATTGAGACACAACTATTCCTACCTAGATATCTCTATAAATCATAAGCATATGAAGAAAAAAATAATGATTGATAATGGGAAAAACTTACAAGATAACACAAACTGTGTAAAACCAAATTCAGAATCCTCTGCTTTGTATTAAGGTTCCAGAAAGACTGAGTACATCAAGTGTCTAGAAAATCTTCCTTCAAAGGTGCAACCAGGTTCAAAGTAAAACGAACAGTTATGACTTAACAAGCAATGAACAATGAACCTTGAACCCTAACAACTCGAGAAGAGAGTTATTTATACAATAATGAAACTAAAAAATATCCTAAAACTAATTAAGATTTATTCTAGGAAAGGAAAGATCTTCATGCAAGAAGATAGGGGCAGCTATTGAATTGCTTCTTGTTGTCCCTTTTATTCATGTTGTGCTGGCTTTGTTGTTTGATATTTTTCCCTTTAAGCTACTTGATTGTTTTTATCCTTAACGCTGGTTGATTCCTTCATTTTATCTTTCATCTGATACTCTTTAAACTTCGTGAATATCCTTTGACCCTACTGAGTAGCCTTTACTGTGTTCCTTTTACCTTTATTGTCCATTTTAGGTTTTTACTGTGTTTTTCAACACTAAATAATTTTATATTTTATGTTATAGGGTAAGGTGATTTGATATGATCTTGATATTTGTCTTCTAACTGTATGCAGGCTTTTTTCTTTGTAATCTTGGAACATGAGTTTTTACCTGCAAAACAAAGAAATTGTTAAGAAAACATAGGTGACAGAGAAGGTCGTCAATGGCTTTCTTGAGCTCGAAAGGATATTGGAAGGAGTCTAGAGCGTATCGGAAGGTAAAAAAATGGTTTTATTGGTCACAAAGGTTTATGGAGGTTTCACTATGTAAACGGGAGAAACAAAGCAAAATGGTGTTTTTTAGGTTTAAACAGAAAAACAGTTTACTTTTTGAATTATGGCGCAAAGTGAACAATGGCCATTTTGTCATTATGCGGGAGCTGGTTTTGGTTTTCATCGCACCGCTTATGAGGCATGGGACGTTTCTGTGAGGGGTCACCTGATATAGCCTAGAGCTTGACACGTAGCAAGGGGAGGCCGATGGAATACTACTTTTCGGGTGGGTAATCCTCGAACAGAGAGCCAACCCGAAATTGCTGAGGGTCATTGGATTTGAATGCATTTGATCGAACGGTGGTGGAGCGAAAGAGAAGCGGAGGGCACCAATGATTAATCATGGTGGTATGGGATTTATTATGGATTAAAAACTGAGATTAGCGGGCTTTTATGGTTAAATAGAGGTTTAGGTTGGTTCTTCGCTTTAAGTCATAAAAACATTTTAACAAAGAAATCCTTTGCAAAACAAGGTATGGCGGACTTGAAATAGTGTGAATTTGGGTGGATAGATGACGTTGTGTTCGGGTCCATCGCATATCATAATCGTAGTTTAGCGAAGGAAGACCCATCGCAAAGGAATGCGACAGGGGCTGGACGCGGTGTGGAAAATAAATCATGGATAATACTGTGATCGGGTCCGGGTTCCCATCGGATATCGGAGATCACAATGGCGGAGGGTATATGCTTCAGCTGGGATTTGTGATAAAGGGCGGATGTGAAATGGGCAATTAATTATGAAATATATTGCGTCAGGTCCAGGTTCATCACAAATTGCATATTGCAATGTGGAGGAGAGTGCATGCACGTTGAAAGGTTTGCGATACGCTGATATGCGATATGTTATGGAATACGTAGTTTTATAATAAAATTAATGGTTTCAGGATATTTAGTAAAGGGAGTTAATAATATATGGGAAAGGACTTTTAGGGGTTTAATACTATAAGTTAGCGTTAATATGAAATATGAGTGGAAAGGGAAAATACACTAAGTATAACGCCTTTTCATGAGTTATTTTCTTTTAACATATATACATCAATACTTAGACTAAACATCCTTTTGTGGGTGTTTTGGGTAAAAGGGGATTTAACATGGGGTTTTCACTTTTCCTAGGTAGAAAGGATTTTAACCTTAGGAAAATGGGTTTTTATGGAAAATGAATGAATATGAACTGTGTGAAGGTGGGAAGGGGAAATTAGTAAATATAGGGATGAATGGGGATGAGGGATGTTAATTAATTGATCTTGTAGAACTTCATTTGCTTTGTGTAATTTCCTCATGGACATAGAAACATATCGTAAAACATGATAAATGTACATTTTGTCCAATCAATCATTATACTTCTGCAACCTTTCTTCTACTTACCTTTTACTTATCCTATCATTTTTTTTTTCACTTAATGGGTGCATTTAAGCTAGCAAACCCTTTTCCTCTCTTTTTTTATTAAAAGAAAAAAAAACTATCTAATTCTAACCTTATAACATCCAAGGGCTCAGATTAAACTGATGAACACCTTATTATTCTCTACCTAACTACTGATGTGCCAAGATTAAATAGTTTGGCCAGATATTTATTCTCTAATTATAACATCAAATTTAAAGCATAAATTAGTCAAGATTAAACATTGTCATTGGTTGTGGCATTTATAACAAGCTGCACACAACCATTATTTTGTGGAAAAAATAGTAGTGGCATTTAGACTTTCTCACTTTTAGAGTTTATTTATTTTCTTTTCTTTCTAACCTAACATTTTTCTTTTTGTCTTGATTTTTTTAGGACACCTAGCCTAACATTTTCTTCGATATGGACATCATCATCAAGATATTTTCAAAAAAATTTTATTCAATATTGTTATGTCCATTTCCTAACTTAACATTTTTCAAAATATTATATTTTTTTATTTTTTTGACTAATTTATTCTATCTTATCAAAACCAAAAATGCTACAACAAGATGCATATCGAGATGGGTGACGACGGGAGGTATAATGCTATAGGATTAGGAACAGTTACCTTTCAGAGGGAGTATGCTTCTCCTCTCCTCTTGAGAGATCATATGTATGTACCTGGGTTGTAGAAGAACTTAGCATCAGTCACCGTGTTGGATGACGGAGGCTATGATGTTGTCTTTATCAAAGGAAAGGTGTTCCTTAGACACATAGCCATGGGATAGGTAAAGAAGATTTGGATTTGGGTGAAGAATGTCTATAAGTTGGAGGTAGATAATTGTCTTTCTTTGAGTACAAAAGTAGATATGGTGTAGAGATGAGACATTGGTGAGCTATGGCACAGGTGACTGGGCCACTTGCATCGTGGGGCTCTGCATATCATGTAGTAGATCTCCACCAGTTTTCCCAAAGGTACACTAGAGCAATTTGAGACATGAAAGGTGTGTACATTGGATAAATACACTATGTCTTCCTTTCACGAGAGAGATAGTCGAGCAGAGGCTATTCTAGAATGAATCCATTTAGATGTGTGTGGACCATTCTCGATAGCATCCACATCCAAACACATGCATTATGTTATATTTATTGATGACTTTTATTGTAAATGCTCTATATTTTTCATGTAGAAGAAGGATCAAAATTTCACAAAGTTTTGTGAATTTAAAGCATTATTTGAGAAAGAGTCGAGGAAGAAGATTAAAGCTCTACAAAGCGATAATGGTGGTGAGTATGTCTCAAATGAGTTTAAGAACTTTTGTGCATTGGAAGGGACTAAACGAGAGCTAATGGCACCCCATAACCCTCAGCAGAATGAGGTGGCCAAGAGGAATAATAGGAGCATAGTAGGGGCAGTGAGGGTGATGTTGCATGATCAGGGCCTACCACTACACTTGTGGGCTGAGGCATTTAACATAGCAGTTTATGTTAAAAACCATAACCCACATTGGATACTTGGGATGAAGACATGAGTGGAGGCTTACTCTGGTAAGAGGCCACATGTTGGTCACTTCAAGATTTTTAGGTCATTGACATATTTCCATGTGACCAAATATGCACGGAAGAAGCTTGATCTAACACTAGAGTTAGGGATATTATGGGGTACACTAATACACCTCACAACTATTAGGTGTACTTGCCGACCAACAAGATGAAAGTGGTTCATAGGGATGTCAAGTTTGATGAGAAGAAGGTCATGCAAGTTTCTCTTGAGAGAGAGCTACAACTACATGCGATTGAAGAACCTTTAGTTCCTGAGGTTGAGGAGCCTCATATTGATGTGGAGCAACCACATGTAGAGGATATGGGAGTGGAGACATGCAATTAGGAAGAGTCTTCCAAAGAGGGAAGAAAGCGCACCAGAGAGGTTGACTCATTATTGGATGATGCATGGGAGAATGTGGGAGCACCAACTTCTTAGCACAGGTAAAGGAGGTCACCTGAGAGGTACACTAGATACATGGATTTTATGGGCGAATGTGTTATGACAGAGCCATCTTCCTTTAAGGAAGTAGTGCATTAGTGTGTTATGACTCGATAGTTTGTAACAGTGTTTGGTATTTGGTCCCAAGATTGGAGGACAAGTCAGTGGTGTTCTCCCATTAGATTTACAAGGTAAAGAAAGCTACAGATGGTAGTGTGGAGAAGCATAAGGTCATATTTGTGGCTCGTGGCTTTTCAAAAATAGAGGGGATTGACTATGATGATACCTTTTCTCTTATTGCAAGGTACTCATTGATTAGATCTATATTGGCACTATCAACACAGATGGGTTGGAAGATACATTAGACATATGTAAACACAACCTTCCTTAATGGCATGATTTAGGAAGAGTTGTATATAGAGCAACTCGAAGGTTTTGAGACCTTCGATTGTGAGTCGTATGTGTGCCAGCTCAAGAGAAATTTGTATGGGTTAAAGCAAGCACCCCGTGTTTGGTACACTAGGATAGATAACTACTTCACTAGATTGGGCTTCACAAAGAGTGAAGCAGATGCAAGCCTATACCACATAGTGGTGGAAGGTAAATTGTTGATCATTGTACTTTGTGTTGATGATCTCATATTGACAGGTGATGATTAGCTAATCAACTCTTGTAAACAGGACCTTGCAAGAGAGTTGAAGATGATGGAATTGGGTCTCATGCATTACTATCCAGGCATGGAAGTATGGCAGGGTGATGGGGAGTTGTTTGTGTCTCAAGGAAAGTATGCCAATGAGATACTCAGGAGGTTTTACATGAAGAGTTGCAAGCCTATGGAGACTCCTGTAGCTGGTAACTAGAGGAAGGAGGATGTTATTTCAAGAGAAGTACTGGAAGCTTTTGTTTACAAGAAATTTGTGGGTTCACTCATGTACTTGGTGAAAACATCACCAGATATGTGCTATGAAGTTAATGAGCTTAGTCAAGTGATGGTTAGGCCTACCAAGCTGTATTGGAAGGCTGAAAAGAATGTGTTGAGATACCTCTAGGGCACTTCTCAGTATGGATTATGGTACAAATGGACAAAGGGAGTGAAGATTCAAGTCTTAACGAACGCAAATTGGGCAGGGAGTCCATCCGACTGGAAAAGCACATCAAGGGTGATTTTCAGTATTGGGTCAACGAAAGTTTCTTGGTACAACAGGAAAAATACATTGGTTACACTCAGTTCGGCAGAGGCATAGTACGTTGCTGAAAGTAAGGAATCATGTGACGCCATCTAGATGAGGAAGATCCTAGTTGGTCTATTTGGTTAGTAGATAGATCCGACAATGATTTATTGCGATAATTAGAGTTGTATCAAACTCTTCAAAAATCCAGTTTTTCATGATAGGTCCAATAACATTGATATTCGATATCATCATCTCAGAGATTATGTATTGAGGCAAATCATGTTGTTAGAGTACATTCCCAAGGAGGAGAAAGATGTTGACATTTTGACGAAGGAATTGTCAAGATGTAAATTTGAGTTTCATCAAGATAGTATCGGGGTGGCAGATAATCCATTTCTTGTTGAAAGGGAGTGTTGAGAAATGGAAACAAGAAATTCCAGTTTAAATTTGTCCTTGAATTTAAATTGAGAATTAAAATAGAAATGTACTCTCATAGCAACTTGTAAATAGTTAATTAACTTAATTATCTTAGTAATTTCAAGTTAGAAGTCTTTCTAAAGTCATGTATATGTTCTCCCTAAGTTTTAGGGGTCCAGGATGAGTTTAATTGTGAGTTGTAATTAGATAACTCAGTTTACGAAGTTATGTTTAGTTAAATTAGTTACAAATTGTTTGTGGGAATAATAGAGAGTTAACAGTTAGTTGGTGCCCTAATGCATCCACAAGTGTCACTCTAGTTAACTGATTATTCCCTCATCAAAAACTCATGCATGTTGATTCTGAGAAAGACCTTGTTATTCAGCAAAATGACCCCCTCATCAGCTCAGAGGAGAAAGACATGATAGCTGAAGCAAAGACCAAGATCACATGCCTTGTTTCCACACTAACACTGGCTATACATTGACAACCTGCTTTATAAAGCTTCTCTGTAAGCCTAAGGGAGTGTTAGTGACCCTACTAACTCTAGTTGTTAGTTCGGGAACAACGTTAGTGGATCCTCATGAAGTTCTAAAGGTCAAAGGAGAAAATTGACTCATAAATATCTAGAAATTCGCTCCTAAATCTACTCAAGTAAAGCAAGGAAACATCTCAAGCTCAACCTATTTGGGGGATTACTAATCCTAATGAAGGAGGCAAATGGGAATAGTTAAAAAGCATGGCAACTTCATTGCTTTTACCTTAAGGAACTCATGGAGGAACTTGGCAACCCTAACTCGATTGCTGCATAAGCAAAGCTAGGGCTATGGTGATAGAGGTCAGATCATTTGAAACGATAGCTTACTTAATTGTTGAGCATAGTCTCAAATCTAAGCATAAGTAGTTGGTAAGAAGGGAGAGAGAGAAGCTAGAGGGGTAAAGGAAGGATGATGCAACAGATGGTTGTAATCACTCTTCCAACATTAATTTAGAACTGCAGTTGTAATGTCTACTCTGTGGTGTTGGTACTATCATTCATTTATTTGTTTGTCCAATATCTTTTAGGATGAGTAGCTTAGTTATGTGTAACTATATGTCTTTTATGTATTCATGTATTAGTTATCAAGGTTGTATGTTATGATTATGCTTGTCTCTTTTATGTGCAGGATTTGATCTAGAGCTGGCTCAGGGGACTTCCACCTAGTTGTGTTATGCTCTCCAACAAATCTACACAGAGGCTTGACGTAATCCATATGTTTTGATTTGATAGTTAGTTAATTTTTATGGACATGCATGTAACTTTGTGATGGCTACAGATAATATTACAGTCTACCAAAGGTCCTAAGAAGACCTTTGAGGGTACCTCCATTCTCCATACACCATGCATTTTATCCTATAGCAGAACTGGCGACTCTGCTTGGGAGTATACATCTAGTTCCCATTTTACCTGGACAGTTCTTAGTTTCCTCCTCCTTCTAAGACCTCCCTATACTTATGCATTCCCTTTCTAACTCACCAAAGCCTTGCTACATTCTTCCTTCATATATTCAGCTTTGAATCTGAACCTAAAACCTTGTTTTGAGCTGTTTTCCCACACTAACACAGGTTAGAAAACTACATAGTGCTTTATAAAGCTCTGTGTTTGCACACACAGAGTGTTAGTGGACCCAATAACTCTCTGTGGCCACTGCTACAGAGTGTTAATCCCCCAAATCTTGACATACATCTATATCTGTAAACTCAAAGGGATGGTAAGCCTGCTCATGGACTAAAAAGGATCTATAGCTGCATTTTGTTAGTAAGATCGGTCTCCCGAAAGAATTTTTTTTTAGGAAATAAGTTTTTTTCTTTCTTAAAACATTTTTTATCAAATAAAAGTCAACACATTTTTATTCATTCTTCTGCTTAATTGGCTACAATTTGCTTTATTTCGGTTTCAAATAGTTGTTAAGAAAACATTGGAAAGATTTTTGTTGGTTATGCATGTGTTATAATGACTATGATGCATGGAACAAATATGACTCTCACTTGTAGAATACAACTTGTTTTCATCGAAGTGAATATTTTTTAAGCATTGTTTTTTACATGATTTTTGAGTCAGAGTCCCATCACATTTCATACGTCAACTCCCTACTAAAGACACTAAAAAATTACACATAAAATATACTTAAAATCAAACAGTAACTCTTTATTGAGAAAAAAAACATTAATTCAAGCTAGGATCTTGGGATAGGTAATGTGAGTAAATTGCCCAAGATCATAAACCAAAACTAGTGTTATTAAAAGAGAGAAAATTCCTTCTGCATTCATACTACCGGGACCACTCCAGTCAAAGAAGAGCTAAATACGAGACAACATCAGACTGTAAGTGAAGGTAGCCCACCTTTGCTTGCAACTCCTTTGGGTATTCTGTGTATTAGGGATCCCTTTAGGGTTCAGAGCTGAGTTGGGGACTTAGGTATCGTGCCCACACAGTGTACTGTCAGTGACTATGTCCCCCCCGGTAGTGTCTATGATCTGATGTATCCTTAGTGGCCAAGCTTTTAGGGACTTACAAAAGATGACTCGGGCAAGCTTACATGGTACCTAACACAGATGGACCTACTCTGTCTTCAACTTTTGGGAGGGTGCTCGTCTTCACGAGAGTACTTGGCCCCTGAATCTGAGGTTAAGGCGAAGCTCTAGAGTAATCATAACTGTACATTTGGCCAACCCTCTTTGTTATTCATTCTGATACTGGGTTTCATCTCCAGTGATCAGTGATTGTCATACAGGGTCATTTCCCTCTGTTTGTTGGTTGATCAACTTAGTGTTTTTTTTTATCTTTTTTAGGTACCCGTGGGTTATCATTGAGACTTTAACAAATATCAAGATAAAATTTATTGATAAAAATTAATTGTCACCATGACTACATCCAGCCCTCATCGTAAATCTAGATAATTGTTAGGACTTCCTCCACTCATTATGGAAGATCTACCAAGCTCCAGTGAACTGAATTCCCCATCTTTGGGAAATCAGTCTCCTAGATCTCACACAGAATCTGTTTGGACAACTGACGATTCAAGTTTGCAGGAGGATTTCTTTACCGAAGGATTTCTTCCTCATTTTAACCCTCCACTCACGAATATGTTGGACCCACTCTTGGTTCCCTTGGCACCTGTACTCCCTATTTCTTTAGTTGGAAGATTTCCATCCATCCTGTCAACAACTAATGGGTGGTGGAACTTTGTGGACACTTTTGGTCCCCCACCACTTCCCCAGTCGACAGTCACCACCACACCATTGATGCTAAACCCTGTTATCCCATTTGTCCCAAGTACAAACCCTCACATAACACCCTCCATAAGTGGCACCCAGCCTATGTCGGGTTCCACCCCTTTAGTGTCAAACTCTATACCTTCAACAAGTGCTACATACAATGCTCCTTATAACGCTCAATATAGCACATTTTGTGTGGTTCCCGTCAACCAACAATATGGTTGGCATCCATTGTACAGTTCAAACCCCCCAAATTCAAGTATCTGGGGGCACTCACAATATGCATATATTGGTTGGGAACATAATAGTTCCCCCTCTATTTTCAAGCATGCATGGTCTGTCACTGATTGACATGAGCGCTCCTTATGTCAATCAAGGACATATGGTTAGTTCTGTGGTGGACAGGAATCCTCAAGGAAGTCCCAACCAATCGATGGGTGCACCGTACTCACAAATTCAAATGAGTCGAGGGGGCACTACTTATCTTGGGGGTAATTCTATACCCCAACATCACAATCCCCATGGAAATCCACATTAAAACGCGATACCCCAAGGTAACTACTATACCATGCAACCAATTTATAATATTGGGACTCAAACGATGGGAGGACCGTAAGGATCCTCAAGTCATATGTCATTGCCTTGGTCTGAGTTGGGGGCACCACACACTCTGCCTTTCTTGACAACATTAGATATCCCTGACTTGTACAAACTTACAAATGACCCCATCTATCATAACTTACTTTGGCTGCCAATCCCACATAAAATACCAACCGACATCCCCAAGTTCAAAGGGAAACAAGGGGAGGATCCAGGCACCCATATCACGATCCATCATCTTTGGTGTGTTTCTAACTCCATGGTGGATGATAGTGTCCGATTATCTCTTTTTCCCCACACCCTCACTGGCAACGCAGCTAAGTGGTACATTGAGTTACCACGCATGTCAGTAAATACCTTCGATGCTCTAATGATGGAATTCTTAAAGCACTTATAGCTACCCATCAATTATGAGACTGGGATAGAGCTCCTAACTTCATTACGTTAGGATACCGCCACCCACATCTCTGATCATATACATGAATGTAGACATAGGCGGAGGATAGTCAAAGCTCCCCTCCCAGACTATCTCTTAGTGGATTGGTTCTGCAAGTCCCTACTCCCTCAAATCACTAAGGATGTCACCTTAGGTGGTATGGTCACAAAAGACCAATCCATACGTCATGCCCAACACTTAGATCTGATATATTCACAGTCTGGCACTCTTTATGACATAATCCCCAATGCCCCTCGCAACTCCAATGCTTCTGCTACTCAGCATATCGGAGTGCACGTTGATGGGATTATTAGCAAAATCTTCGGGACTGTTGTAAAATAAATCAGTGGCCACATTGCCCAGATGTTAATGGACCCCTCTACCAAATCAATTGCTTTTCCTACCACCGTGATAAAATTTGTGCAGTATACACAAAAACCTGGTGTTAAGAACAAGAAGAAAAAGAAAAAGACCGCTCCTTCTGAGGAACACTTGACAAAGTAGCAAAACCCAAAGTAGAAGGCCGTTGTACCTCCTGACAATGGAAAGGATAAACCCACCAAATTCCCTTGCAAAATATGTGCACAAGACCACATGACATATCTATGTCCACGTCTTCAAGAATGCACAAATTTATTACTAAAAAGGATACTGGTAGGACCCTCGCTATCCTGAATAATCCTTTCCCCACTCAGCAGTAGCAAAATCTTATTGCAAATGAACCCCAACCCCCCTAAGGGGGAAACGGTGGTTCGCATCATCCTTCAACTAGTGGAGGATCCTCTACCATTTACACCTTTGAAATGGTAGATCTACAAACAAGAGCCAAATCCTATGGAGCTCCTATCACTCATGCACAGGAACCTTCCTCAAGTCAAAACCCACCACCACCCAACAATTTTCATATCGAAAGGCCAGTTGCTGACCTTGTAATTCGCCCCCCTAAAGGGGCACTTCGACGTAGAATTCATAATACATCTGCACGTGCCGCCCAAAACTACAACATTGTAGAAGACTTGGAACAAGTGCCATCAGCTATGTCAGTGCTCGAAGTATTACAAACATGTCCAGCAAAAAGGAAAGCGTTGCTTTCAATCATTGGTGGTATTGACCCACAGGATTCCATGCTTGCAATTTTTGACATGGAAAAGTGTAAACCTCCCCTTTCCCACCAGCTTGCATTTCAAGTGCAAATCTTTTTGAAAGGTAAAGGTATACACAGAACTATCATCAATGAAGGTGCTTCTACCTGCGTCATGTCGGCTTCATGTTGGCTCACTTTGGGTTCTCCAACCCTATCCCCACCATCGAATTCCCTTAAAGCTTTTGATGGCCATACTTTAATCCCAAAAGGTTACCTAGCTACCCCATCACCTTGAGTGGGAAAATGGTAACGGTGGATATTGAAGTCCTGGATCATAAACTTGACTATAATATGCTTTTGGGCCGCACTTGGACTTATGCAATGAATGCCATTGTGTCTTCAGTCTTCTATATCATCCTATTTCCCTCGGATGGAAAGATAGTCATAGTAGACCAATTGTCCTTTCGCACCCCAGATTACTCTCCATTACCTAGCAGCTCTGTACCCTTAGTGGGTGGTGTACCTGAATCTTACGTCAGTATCGGTATTGGTCTATTGAAGGGCTCTTCCTTGATGGGTTGTTTCCCTCTTCTACCACCTATGGTTCCACACACGATCTTTATGGTTTCGTCCATTCCTCACGAACCGACCGATCCTTGGATCCTCATGGCCCCTTCAAACGTTGACACTTACAAAGAAAAAATGTTGTTGTGACCAACTAAATTGGCCTACCAGGCCATTCAATCTACATCCGAGTCTCTAGTCACTTTGGTCATGGCCAATAGTACCACTGCCCCTCCCATAACAGTTCCTTCTTTCAGCCCCCTCAATCAAGTCCTACCTATGGAAAAAGCTATTAGAGAGATCATGATTTTAGAAGAGCGACCTTGGGAGGACTCACACCATCATGTTTCAATATATGATTCGGACATGATGCCTCTTCAAATCATATCATTTGACACACCTGAAATCGTTTCCTCACCATATATGACTATCCAAACTTTGGACTCAGAGGGAAACATGGGAAATCTTTCAAAGACATTGCTCATCGATATTTCAGTCATGACAGGCATCATGGAAAACATACAGATTGGAACCAATCACAATCCTGAGGAAATTGTGAGCTTCACCTACCCTTTTAAGGACTTTGTGATGCTTTTCCTTGGTCTTATGAGGAAATGCATGGCATAGAACCTTTTATTGTCAAGCACGAGATCAAGAAATATCAAGCATTATTTTTACGGTATTTTTCTTTCTCGTTAATCTAAAAAAATCTCAAGTCTCCCTCTTCAATCTCATTAAAATACCACAAAGAAGATCAAGCATTCTTTTTATGGTATTTTTCTTGCTCATTAATCCAAAAAATCCTCGAGTCTCCTTCTTCGGGCTCATTAAACTACCATGAAGAAGATTGAGCATTCTTTTTATGGTATTTTTCTTGCTCATTAATCCGAAAAACCTCTAGTCTCCTTCTTTGGGCTCGTTAAACTACTACAAAGAAGATATGAGCACTTTCTTTTATGGGATATTTTCTCACACTTAAACTGCAAAATCCCCAGGTTTTTCTTCATTGGGCTCGTTAAACACATACGATGACAGTCTGAGAAACTCTTTTTCGCTCCTTTTTTAGTTCATTAAACTGAAAAAGATCATTAGAGCATTCTTTTTAGGCGCTTTTTTCTCGCTCATAAAACTGAAAAAATCTCAATTTTTTTCTTTAGGCTCATTAAATATTGATAAAGATAACCTGATAATTCTTTTAGGTAGTTTTCTCACTTGTTAAACTGAAAAATCCTGAGTTTTTGTGACCGGGCTCATTAAAAATCTACGGTAGAAACAAGAGCACTTGCTTGTTTGGGACCATTTCTCACTCTTAAAATAGAAAAATCCCCGAGTTTTTCCCCTTCTTTGGGCTCGTTAAATATATGAAGAAGGAATGAGCAGTTCTTTTACCTCTTTTTCCTTGGTCAATAAACTGAAAAAGATACCTTGAGTTTTCTTCATTTGACTCGTTAAAATTTGATGAAGGTATTGATTTTGTCGTCGCGTGACTCATTAAAAATTCACGACGAAAAACAAGTTTAGTCCATCTCCTCGTACTCATAGAAAAATGATGTCAACATCTATTCAACATTGGTTTCTCTTTATCCAGATTCAATAGATTAACTCACGGAAAAGTAACCGATCTGGGTATACTATTAACCTTTTGCCGCACCCGGTTAACAACTATGACAAAAGGGACCACCATGGAGTCGTCCTTTACGATCTTTTCAGACTCTCTAAATATGAAAACACCATTGAGTTGTCTAGTCTGGACTCATTAAATTACAAAGACAAGATATAGAGTCACTCTTTTTACGATCCTTTTCAAACTCTCAAAACATGAAAATATCATTGAGTTTGCCTGTCTGGACTCATTAAACTAATTAGATAGGGCATAGAGTCGCTCTTTTTGCGGTCCCTTTCATACTCTTAAAATATTAAAAGATCGATGAGTTCAACCATATGGAATCACTAAACTAATCATACGGGGAAAGTAGACAATACAACTGCATTCAATATTAGAAAGCGTGGTTTGGCAGCAATCGTTCCCTTAAACATGGAACTCCCTTAGATAAACCTTCCTTGTGACGACCTCTCAATATGAATCCTACCATCCTATGAGTTTAGCCTAAATACCTTGATGTTCTTGCATCTTTGTATCCTAACACCCTTTGGTGTTCATGAGTCTAGTGCTGCATCGTTAAAACTATTGTCGTGCCTTCTATTGTTCAAGGGTTAACCTTTTCTTTCCTCCATCAACCCATCAAGCATATCCTTTCATCATGACCTCTGTTGTTTAGACCCAAAGCTCAAAGATTCCTCAAAAAACAAATCATTCTTGTCCCGTTTCGTGTCGATTGATGTAGGACACATTATTGCCTACCTTTCGACAGGTATCTTCCTATCGACTTCAACACTCTATCTAGGAAGACAACCAAGAAACACATTCAGTGCCTTGGTACTTGTAGATATTAGTGGTAGGTCATCTTTTGTTTGATCAGAGGTTCTCATTATTGAATCCTGGTTAAGCGATTCTATGGATGTTCAACGATAAAAACATCCCTCACACTCATTAGATTGTACTGTGCATCTTGGAGACCATAAACATTATTGGTGCCCTTCCTCGTGTCTATTAATGGTCTCCATTATTGACTGGTAATCAGATGATTTCATGCATGTTCGACATTAATGCATATATTCACATGTATCAATCTATGCTATTCGGTGAAGCAAAAATCAAGACCTTGGGTAGAGGTTTGCATCAATCAACCTTGCTTCCTCTCCCAAGTTGCGGATATTGTTTTTGGAGATAGCTTATCAGAATGATCCTATTATGATAACGAATCCGCATTATGCTTATCAGCGGCCAACATTGTCATATCTCTTTTATGAGAAAATCACTCTAACATAGCTACTAAGCATGGGAATGCCCAACTCAGGACATGATTTTAGTAGTTATATATATATATGTGTTGTACCAGGTTTCCCGTACACCCAAAGCTTCGATCCTCTCTCTCTTTTTGTCGAAGAAGGAATATTACAGTTAAGTAAAGTATTTCGGCGATTGTTGTAGCCTCTAATCTCACACTTTAGGGGGCATTTTGTATATAGCAAAATGACCCCTCATCAGCTTAGAGGGGAAAGACATGATAGCTGAAGCAAAGACCAAGATCACATTCCTTGTTTCCACACTAACATTGGCTATATATTTACAACCTACTTTATAAAGCTTCTCTGTAAGCCTAAGGGAGCATTAGTGACCCTACTAACTCTAGTTGTTAGTTCAGGAACAATGTTAGTGGATCCTAATGAAGTTCTAAAGGTCAAAGGAGCGAACTGACTCATAAATATCTAGATATTCGCTCCTAAATCTACTCAAGAAAATCAAGAAAACATCTCAAGCTCGACCTATTTGGGGGAATTCTAACCCTAATGAAGGAGGAAAATGGGAAAGAGCTGAAAATTATGGAAACTTAATTTATTTTACCTTAAGGAACTCATGGAGGAACTTGGCAACCCTAACTCGATTGGTACATAAGCAACTCTAGGGCTATGGTGATAGAGGTCAGATCATTTGAAAGGATAGCTTACTTGATTGTTGAGCATAGTCTCAAATCTAAGCATAAGAAGTTGGTAAGAAGGGAGAGAGAGAGAGAGAGAAGCTAGAGGGATAAGGGAAGGCTGATGCAATAGATGGTTGTAATCACTCTTTTGACATTAATATAGAACTGCAGTTTGGATGTCATGGTGAGGAAGCACAAGATCCCATCAATCAGTTCCCTCACTGATGCTAAACCCAAGAACCAAGTCTGACTAGACATTGGTGAGTACATGGAGCAACTAAGAAAATAGGCCACCAGGTAAAACTTTGAGATGAACACAGACAACATGAAGAAGTACATCAGTGGTCTTGCCAAGGTCAACACCATGATTCTCATGCTTCAGAATGACTTTGATATAGGTTCCAAGATTATGTACCCATATTCCATCGAGGCAAAATTCCACTTCCAAAAAAACACCATCAAATTGTTTAGGGACACCATCACATAGTACCAAGCTTGGCACCAATATGTGACCAAGAAGCATCAAGTGGATGTTGTTGAGTTGGACTTTCCCCAAACTCTAGATTTATAGTGTTGTGTCTTGTTAGGTTGTCTCTAGCCTATTTTTTCTTATATGGGTACACGTGGAAAATGTAATATCATTGTAAATATGTTGTAAGTGAAATTCCAAGTGTCATTAATGGAATGTGAAAGGTCATCATGTTATGTAATGTGTCATTTAGTGAAGAAGTTGAAGAGTCATGAGGGAATTCAAAGAGTCATAAACGGGGATGTCAAGGGTCACCCCACCCTTTGTTTTAAATAAAACCTCATAACTCATAGAACAGGCTTTCGGGAGCCAAACTTTTGGCTAGGCTTAGGCTTAAAAATGTGTGGCTTCTCGACAACCTAGAGCAAGTATAATTATTTGGAGGAGCAAGTGTTCTTGACTGTAATGTTCCACCATTGGGGCGAGTGGTCATTAATGGTTTATGTATGGATGGAACTTTCACTTATAATAATAATATCAGAGCCATCACAATTTCATGCATATTTTGTTAATGTGGTTGGACTATTCTAGTTGCTTTAGAAATGTATGTTATTTATCTTACTCATATGCTTATGAACTAATTTGTATGCATTTGTACAAATCTTGTTGAATGCATGTTGTTAGATTAACTCATCACTTTAATTTGTTGAATATTCTGCATTTTAGCTTGTGATGTCATTCCACTCATGTGTTTCTTTCAAGCTGCATGCTATTATTACATGCTTCTAAGGGGCACACTTCCGTTTCCCCTTCACTTGTTAAAACCTTCATGCATGGCACTTGACTCTCCGCAGATTCACAGAATTGGTCTCACCCAAAATTATCATACTTTCCTCTGCAAGCTACCATGGTCAAGGCAATACACTACCACCCACTATTGGGTCCCCTACTCCAAATGGTGTGAGGTCTAGTTTGTTGGAAATGGCAACAAGAAATGCTAAAAATAGAAGTGCTAAAAATAGAACTGCTATAAATAGCAGTTTGGGTACTAGTGCTGGATTGAGCAACAGGGAATAGAAAATGGAAGCGCTAAACATAGCATTTCTATTTTTAGAAGTTCAGGATGGATTCCAATTTTAGTCAGTCCCTGGACTAAAAATAGGAAGTAAAATTCGAATTTAAACTTAACAATTGTTTGAAAATAAATTAATTAATTCACCATGAGTTAATTAGTTGTGAAAAATCGAACATGAAGTCTATGTGAGGACATGCAATAGTTTCTCTATTAATTGAGGAATTTATCCATCTGTTAAAGAGATAAGGATGAGTTCCAATTTGAGTAGTAATTAGTTTGCTTAGTTAACTGAGTCAAGTCCAATTCGATTGATTTAAACAGTTTGTTTAAATTAATGTAAGTTTTGTTAGTTAATGCATGCTTTCATATAACTGCTGCACTTCAGATAGCTAAAGATTCTCTTAGGAATAACTCATGCATGTTAGTTCAGACAGAGACCCAGTTGAGATCAGAGGAGGGACAATGTACTATCAGTTGGATGGATTTTTTTTTATAAAATAAGCTCATCCATGGAGAAGGATTTATCTCCTTCAGGATTGTGGAGTTGGATCAGAGGTTAGTGAGTATGTGAAGAGGCCAATTCACACGAGTGGCTGCACTGGACCCGAATAAAAATTGCGCAAATAAATAGGAGGCTTGGAGGGTAGATCAAGAGGTTTGAGAGAGGTCTTTGACTGTCTATGAGCAGTAGAGGTATTGCAGAGAGAGCAGGATAGCTTTTGAGCTGATTCTTTTTGTAATACTAGATATATTTCCACTTGTATGATAATACAAAGTTAGGGTTTTAGGCTGAGGCTTTCCCCGAGTTATTTCTTCTGTGTTATGTGTGATTGGTTTCTCCATATGAGTTATATGTGTTCTTTATTGATGTTGCTCATGTTCGATTAAGCTTCTGCTAAATTGTTTGTAGAAGTAGATCAAGTATTTTTCTTTAGTCTATTGCATTATCAGGTGATCTACAGGTGGGAATTTCTACATGGTATCATAGCATAGGTGATCAAGGAAGAACAATATACAAGAAGGAGAAGTTTGAAGTTTGTGATTCCTAAATATAGAAATCGAGTTCTTATCACATCTCTATTTCACCTATGGCGTTCAATAGTTTAAGACTCAAATATGCCCTAGATGGCAATTCGAATTATATAGCGTGGAAGGATCACATGGAAGCGGTACTAGAGGATAACGGTCTAAAGGAATTCATTGATCAAGAAGTCCCCAAGCTAACTAGTGTTGTTGAATTGGCTGAATGGAAGAAATGTGTGGCTAGAGAAAGGAGAATCCTTCTGGAGGGAGTTTGAGATCACATAGTCTCGAGTCTCCATGGGAAGGAGACATTGCTTTCAAAGGGAAAACATTGAAAGATCTATATTAGAATAGCAATGATCAGAGCAAGCTGGCACTGAAAGAGAAGCTTCAGAAGATCAAGTTTGAAAAGGGTGACACTATCTCTACGTATCTGAACAAGCTCACCACATGTAGGGATGAGCTTGTAAGTGTAGGGATCGCGATAGCTGATGATGACATGGTGAGTCTTGCACTCCTTGGTCTTCCTAAGAGCTGGTATAGCTACCAGGACTCGGTTAATAGAAGAGAGAAACTGCCAAATTGGGAATGACTTTGGTCAGATTTGATGCAGGAGGAGATAAGAAGAAACACCACAGATGGTTCTTCATCCATGGAGGATGAAGAAAATTGTGCCTTAGTGAGTAAGGTGAAGAAGAGGAAGGATAAGGTTTCTCATTATGAATCTAGTTCTTCCCATGGTGGGAAGAAGTTTGAAAAATCGAAAGTGCGATGCTTTCGTTGTCTTGAGGTGGGTCATTTTGCTACAAATTGTCCATTGACGAAATCCAAGAAGGGATCCATGGAAGGATCAGAAGGTGAGGCACTGGCCTCATAGTTCGAGTTGGATTTGACACTGTTCGCATGCATGGTTTCATCCATGGTGGGAAGTGTTTGGTTTCTTGATAGTGGAGCTTCTTTCCACATGACTGGTCACAAGAGTTTGTTCAATACTTTGGAGGAGAAAGATCTCGAGATACTCATAGCAATGGGTAGCGATGAAAAGTATAGTGTCTCAGGTGTAGGCACAATTATTTTTCAGAGGGAGCATGGAGGTCACCTTACCTTGACCGGTGTCAAGTATCTACTAGGACTAAAGAGAAACTTGTTGTCGATCGTGATGCTAGAAGACAAAGGCTATGATGTAGTCTTTAGTAAGGGAAAGGTTTTCCTTAGACACATCATCACTAGACAGGTGAAGCAGATTAGTTAACAGGTCAAGAACCTGTATGCTCTTGAGGTTAAATATGCATGCAAAGCCTTGAGGAGCAAGGCAATTGATGGAGACTTGGTGGTTGAGAGGGAGAGTACATTACCTCTCAACATGTAGGGCCAAAATGAGTCTCAGGCGATTGTGGAGGAGCCACTATTGGTGAAGTGGCTTCAAGAGGTCGTGGAGTAGCCACAACTAGAGATCAAGTAGAGACTTCTACTCATGCAGAGACCTCCAGTAGAAGGGAACTTTGAGCCAAGTGGGCAGAGGGATCACATGGAGCCATGCCTCCAGGTAGGTGGTGGGGCGGTGTGGAGTGATCGTCCCAAGGAGGAGGGGTAGGATCCTTGAGGTACCCAACCTCTTTGATTCGACTTTGCTATAGAGCCCCAATGAGGAGTAGCAGGACTAACTAATTAGGTAGAGACATATGGAGATGGAATGGCAGAGAGAGCTACAGTGCAGGCATCCCAGGACTGTGTATAGCTAACAGGCTGCAACAATGTGAGAGGCACAGGAGTGTTACACCAGTGTAGGATGGCAAGAGAGGTGTGAAATGGTTGAGACGCATGGAGTGTTGCAACAAATTAGAGGTCAGAGAGGGAGCACTTGTTAGTAGTAGGTAGAGCTTCAACATCAAAGTATGTTTCTAGCCCAACAAAGAGGTTAGTGGGGAGATTTTTTGTTTCAAGAGTTGCTGGAGCAACCACACTTGGTAGAAGTGTTGCATGCAGAACATTCCAGAGGTACAAGATCAGGTTCGAGTTGAATGCCTTTATTGTTGAGAGGAAGTGTTGAAAATGGCAACAAGAAATGCTAAAAATAGAAGTGCTAAAAATAGCATTGCTATAAATAGCAGTTTGGGTACTAGTGCTAGATTGAGCAATAAGGAATGAAAAATGGAAGTGCTAAAATAACATTGTTATTTTTAGCAGTTCGGGATGGATTCCAATTTTAGTCAGTCCCTAGACTAAAAATAGGAAGTAAAATTCGAATTTGAACTTAACAACTGTTCGAAAATAAATTAATTAATTCACCATGAGTTAATTAGTTGTGAAAAATCAAACATGAAGTCTATGTGATGACATGCAACAATTTCTCTATTAATTGAGGAATTTATCCATCAGTTAAAGAGATAAGGATGAGTCCCAATTTGAGTAGTAATTAGTTGGCTTAGTTAACTAAGTCAAGTCTAGTTAGATTGATTTAAACAGTTTGTTTAAATTAATGTAAGTTCAGTTAGTTAATGCATGCTTGCATATAATTGTTATACTTCAGATAACTGAAGATTATCTCATGAATAACTCATGCATGTTAGTTTAGACAGAGACCTAGTTGAGATCAGAGGAGGGAAAGTGTGCTATCAGTTGGATGGATTATTTTCGTATAAAAGAATCTCATCCATGGAGAAGGATTTATCTCCTTCAGGATCACGCAGTTGGATCAGAGGTTAGTGAGTGTGTGAAGAGGCCAATTCACACAAGTGGTTGCACTGGACCCCAATCAAAATTATGCAAAGAAATAGGAGGCTTGGAGGGTAGATCAAGAGGTTTGAGAGAGGTGTTTGACTGTCTATGAGCAGCAGAGGTATTGCAGAGAGAGTAGGATAGATTTTGAGCTGATTCTTTCTGTAATACTAGCTATATTTCCACTTATATGATAATACAGAGTTGGGGTTTTAGGATGATGCTTTCCCCAGTGTTATTGGGAATAGTGTCCACTCGGAGCTGCTAGTCCCACTAAGACTGGTAGCTATCTTAGAAACAAACAAACTAAAACTACTTTCACTTTCCTTTATGAGAAGTAGATAAGAGGGGAACAAAGGACACCAACCTCAGTCTTGCACTTGGTTCCTGCCCTGGTTCCTCTCCTTTCTGATAGATCTTTGCCGCTTCTTCTTCGTCCACCCAGCTTCAATGAGCACCTATGGAATCAAAGAAGCACAATACTATCGAAGAACGGAGATCTACAGTCATAAACAATACAGGACTAGATATGTATTGACCACACAAATGCATATACAATCAAACATACAAGAATGTGGAGGAAAACTTGAATAGCTTTATTAATATCAAGAATAGCAAAGAGGATTACAACCAAATTTTCTGACCCAGCATCATCCTCCAGCATGAAAGCCCTTCCTCACCTCATGTAAAGCTTAGATCACCCAACACTATGATGTTACACCAAGAAACCAACAACACTTCTTTACAAGATACAAGATTCCAGCCTCTGGATCTCTGTGACGAGGGATTCATATATAGATGATTGTAGGGAGGTGAGTCAGCTTCTAGGATTTTGATCAGTGTCCTCTCTTTGATAGTTCTTGATTCCACTTGGAGATTGATGATCTATTACTCATCCTTGGGCGAATTCAGAGAGGCAAGTGTCAGAGGAGAAGCTTCTGGAAGATTCCCTGATCCTCCACCTCGCAAACTGTCCCCACCGTTTGTCCATTCTCGCATATCACACCCTACAAAAGGGTTTTCCACTATGCGTCGCACCCTTTACACTAAGTAGGTGGGATACATCACACCCTCTACACTGGGTAGTGTGTATGGTCCAGTTTTGACTAGTTCTGAGCAGTTTTGTGTAGATAACTTCTGGGAGATGATGTAATCAACTGACCTTGTTCCTTTAGGGAGTGAAGAAACACTTTTAGGGACTTAGGAGCCCTTTTTTTATGGAAATTTATGATTGGGGTTGCAGTGCCCAAAAATGTCTATAACAGTTGCCCCCTAAAGCATGAGGTCATTAATCTTTTGATGTTAGGTGAAATTCTTTATCATGAGGATCCAAAGTTTTTTCAAGATGGAAGGCGAACTGTAATAAGATACAATACAATACATTATCTTCATAATATTTTTCATGATCTAGCTGAGGTGAGCATTCCCATGCTCAGCTTTATAAATTCATTTTCATGTACATAGGACAGACAACCGTCTGTGCAATAGACTGATGATTTGGACGGAGTTATCATCCTTTGATTTGGATGATCATCTGCTCGGCAATGATGTACATTTGATGTCTCTATATTCCTAAAAATATCGTAGCCCGAATGGATGAAACTAGATTTGGGGTCTTCAAAACTCGTTCAATCTTCACTTGGAGTACAAGTCGATCCATGTGAAAGATGTTCTGGAGTCGAACATGGAAAGACATCGCCTAATAACCAGCCAATGATGTAAGCGGTTAACAAGCATGAGAGGAATCACCAATAATGACAATCACCCTCAAGGTACTACAATACAATTCGTGTGGTGTGAAAAAGGGACTTGGTGTCGAACACCACGCAAAATCTCTCGGTCGAAGGCCACTGATGTAAACCTGTCGCCGAAAGTGAGAAACTTGCCATTGAGGCATGCAAGCTTCAAAGTACGAAGGGGTTGTTCCTAGGTCGACTTCTTGGATAATGAGCTGATGTCGACAAGAAGTGACCTATCATAGGAGGGCCTTAATGAATCCCACATCTATGACATGAAATGGAGCAAATGATTTTGTGGAGATGAAAACGATCTGATGATATAAGGTTCAGGGTGGCGGTCATGAAAGAATGGAGCGTGAACGTATTGCAGCGGATGAGACATAGGTGAATTCTCTGAGCGACTTCTCTTGAACATACTGGTGACACTGACATGGATTGGTAGTGTTAAACCCAAATATGGATGGTGTGATAGACCAATGGTGATATGACCGGTGAAAGGAATAACCCAACCTGACTCGGACGGAGTGAAAGTGTCATGTTCAAGAGCGACTTGCTACCAATAAAGTTTCTTCAAGTTTTTTTCCAAATTTTCCCTAGTCATTGCTGACCAGTACCTTTTTATTTTTATCAAGATTGAGGAGGATAACATATGCTTGTTCTATAATCCGCCCTTCGTATGAACCCGTTGCTATGTTTTAACGAGCCTAGCAACAGTGAAACTCGTTCTTGTCCATTTGGACAAGTTTGTTGCTATTGATTTTAACGAGTTTAATGACAATGATAACTCGATCCTTTTGCAATTTTAGAGAGTCTGAAAAGGGACGGAAAGGAAACTCCAATAATCCTTTTTCATCATATAATCCCTTAAGTCCAAAAAAGTATAAAATAATACGAAAGGGATGAATTTTTGATAGTTTTAACGAGCCGAACAAGACAAGTGCTCGATCTTTTTGTGTAATAATCCCTCAAGTCCAAAAAGATTAAAATCTAGAGGAGGGATAGCACTTCCGATGAGTTTAACGATCTGGAGAGGCCAATCACTCGACAATATTTTCATATTCTATGAGTCAGATGAAAAGAGCTTAAAGGAGACTCGTTTTTTGAGGAACAAGTGATAATTTCGGGTAGCAGCTGATTCCAGGTAAGGTTTGGAATTTTCCAATCACGACAGTGTCACAAGGATGGCTAACAAGATCACTCGTTGTAGATGTTCCTAAAAAAGGGTAAACAATCAAATGGAGGCATATGATCGACTAAAACAGAGTGGAGGTGATGATGAGAACACGACCAAGGCTCAAAAGTTGATGATAATGCATTCACAATGGTTATTTACTAGAGATTGGTTCATTTTTTAATGAGCTTAAACTCTTGGGGAAACATTTTCTCATTACTTAGGTTTAATTTTTAATGAGCTTGAACTTCACATAAAATCTGCTCATGTTAGTTGTATAAAAAGGATATCTCATCGATAGGTTCAATTTTTAAGGAGCTTGCACCATTCGAAACTATGCTCCACCTCCTTTCTTTACGCAAGCTAGGAACGACCAATCCTACGAGTTTAAAGGGTTTGAGAATCTACAAACTAAGAAAATAAATGGTCGCTCTTCACTTGCATGCAAAAAGGTTTGCATGCCCCCAAGTATAGTGAAGTAGACTTTCCATGTTACCCTTCAATTTGCAGACAAAACATTTGTTCTGTCAGGAAAGGCCTACCTTTTCCAGGTTACCCTTCAATTTGCAAACAAAACATTAGTTCTATCATGAAAGGCCTACCTTCTAACGGAGGTATCTTATCTTGTCTAATCCCATTTTCCTATACAGATAGGTGTCAAACTAGTCATATATCCTTCGCCAAAACCTACCCTATACCCAAAGTTTTTCTGCCGAAGTAGACCAGGGTGCATGCCCCTTGGGTTTCAGTCATGTCCTCCCGAATCACTCGCGCTCTTCAAGTGGACAGACTGGAGATTGATGAGGCATTCCTTGCATGATAAAACCATTAGGGATGGTATTTGACTATTTTCCATGTGTGAGCCGGGGAACAAAAGCTGGTCTATGAGCTGGACCACTCTGCCTTCATGCGGAAAACACATTACTCGAAAGAGTGAGCAGACAATGGCTCCCATGCAATAAATATAGTCAAACCCAAGGAGTAGATTGTAATCTAAAGGCCCTTGGACTACCATTACATTCATATAAATGGTTTTCCTTCTCAAAGTAATAGGCACATTTGGAAGGATCCCTAACGGTCGACTCGTTCCTTTGTCAAAGCCTGTTAGATTTCTCATCTCAGGCAGAAGCGATGGCGAACCAAGCGCTTTCCAAGAAGTTAAGGAAAGGATACTCACAAAAGCCCCTTCATATATGATGGTACCAGCCATGACCATTTTGTAAGCTTGTACAATGATTCAGAATGGTACACTAGCCAGTAAATGGGGTTTTCCTAGTAGATTCTAATCGAAGGAAACGACTAGGTTGCTTGGAGGTGGGACTGAATAGACGGCCGGATACGAATATGAAGAACTTCCTTCTTGCGGTAAAGGAACGGGTATACTACCCCAATGTTCATCGGAGTCTATGTTTACGAAAAGAATTTGAACGGTGTCGTTCGCATTCTCTCCGGTGGTTGTATCATCTAAAGATGGACCTTCTGAAGGCAAGACCGGGTCAACTGCCGCCTTGACCTTTTGACTTTCATTTGGTGTGGATTCAGAGGGTTTATCTTCAATGATATATGCTTTGATTGACCACAATGGCGTGTCAGTCAGATTTTCAACCAGTGATGGACTCTGGAAGAGTTTCTTATTTCCAGGAGGGAGCCGTAGCGGTGAATCAAGACGGTTATCCAAATATCTTTTCACTTTGTCTAGGAAGGGAAAACGGTGGACGATGTGATTACCTTCACACAGTTTACAAGGAAACTTGCATTTCCTTTTCTATCCAGATACTTCACTTTCATTGGTTGACAGTGTACTTTCAACATGATCATTAGAGGTTGACGACACCGAATTGTGCAAACGAGGAGACCAGTCCCTTAAGATCTGAGGGATGTAAGGACAATATCGATGATAATGGTCTCCTTTGAAAATGACACATGGAGATTTAGGTTTAGATGGTGCAGTGTGAGGATTTTCGCTAGATGATGCATGGTTGCTCGATTTTGCTTTTGGCTCCTTCTTCTTTTCCTTTTTCTCCTTCCGCTTCTTCTTCTTCTCAGTTACTTGATCTTTAGCTTTAACATCTTCATCAAGCGAAGAGGAAGGAGGATAGGGAAAAATGGATGAAGTAGAAGGTTGGGGGGTAACTCTAGTATCGTCTAGTTGTTGATTTGATTGCTTAGGAATCATGGTGGTTTGGACGACAGAGGTAAAGAAGAGCCATATTGGCAAGCTGATTGTTAATCCTGGAAGGGACAATGTAGCCATATGAGGTGCACCAACATCTCCCCAAGAGGAGAAGGGACTAGGATTTCCTCCAAGGGGAAACCTTTGGTTGGTGGACTTCAATTTCTCAACCCAAGATCAACAAGGGAACAATGACATTATTCCAATTAAAATAAATTTTAGACGCTTTGACACAACTTGTTTTTTCAATTTTTAAGAGTTGAGAAAAAACAAAATATGACTCTAGTCGCCTTCTATTTTTAATGAGCTTGAAGTGACAAGTGCTCAGATGGAGCTTTTCCTTTAAGGAGTCTAAAAAGGAATGAAAGGGACTACTATGGAAATCTAGATAGATGGATTACCAAACCAATCACAAAACTACAGAATACTTTTTACGGTATGGCAGTCAATCTTCCTGAATGATGTGTTCAGTGCATTGCGATCGATAGGGCGGCAGACATGGCTTCCTAAAGATAAAGGATATAGACTATTGTGGTCTCCCAATATATACTCGATGGTATGTGGGAGCACAAGTCCATCCTGGCACTTGTCGTCTCAAAGAGGAGGAATCACCCAATCAACAGTGAAAGCGACAGTTACCAGGCTTTATGACGTCGGAATATGTCTCTAGCCTAGACTTCTAGATGTTGTGTGTTAGGTTCCAAAGCATTTTTAGGTTTATTAAATTTATTTTACAGTTGATCTTGCTTAAGAAATTTGCCTTTCAGGTTCACTATTTGATGTATATATACAATTCCTAAAATGCAATCTAAGATGATAAACAATCGTTTAATCTTCCTTTTGCAATGAAAGTCCTAGCTACTAAGGAAAGAGAACTGAGGGTCTTTCAACATAGAGCACAGAGCACACACTAGATGCAATGTCCTAAATCAATAAGCAGTCTAAATGCAAATGCACATGCATGTATTTGTTTTTAGCCTTCTTAATGTGTGAATGACAAGAATAATACTAACTAAAAATATGAATTATCTTTTCAAAGTGACATACTAACAATTTTTCTTCAAAATACGAAAGGAAGATAACGACGACACTTTGCAATTTTGAATTGAAACTACTTTTGACACTTGAAAAACCACTAATTAAAATCTAATACAAGAGTAACAGTATAATTGACTATCAAGAACAATAGGATTCTTTTCTATCACTGAAAACGACACTTGTGACACTTCCAACTCAAGAAACGACATTTTGATTATGCTACTTCTTTGTAAAAGAGAACTGAAAACAGCGCACAATACATAAAAACATTTACAGTTCTTTGCACAATGGAGGTGGAATGATGGAAAGGAAGGGGGTTTCCATAGTGGTACACTGATCACAGACAACAAAACTCCTGAATAGAGCTTAAGGGAGTGAAGAAAAACCAAAGTTTGTAGGCAAAAATTAGCCTTTTCTGACCATTGCACATGTTACACAGGGAATCTAGTATGCATCCCACCTACTGCACATGGGAGGTGAAATGCATACAGACTTCCTTGAAGAGAGGGTGCAATGGTACCAGTGCGAGAATTTTGCTTGGTCTTTGGTCACAGTTTGCAGCTCAGTTCAAGGATTTAGGCCGAGCAAGTGATGTTCAGTAAATATAAATCACAGGAGTTGATCTAATGAGGTTACTAGAGCCACCACTAGGGAAATAAGAAGGTTTGCAAAATTGATTGTTAAGTTTATAAACAAAACCTGGAGATAGATTGAAGCAGCATTGATCTACTTTGCACTTGCATAGCAAATGCAGTTCGAAGGCTAGCTGGCTTGACTTTAGGCTCCATCTGTAAGTTTATAAAAACACAAATATAGACAATGCACAATTTATTGTCCCCAGTGGGTCCCATTTTGTTATTCAGATAGTGTCCATTAGGCTGCTAGTCCCACTAGACTGGTAGCTATCTTAGAAACAACAACTAAACTACTTTCGTTTCCTTTATGAGAAGTAGATAAGAGGGGAACAAAGGACACCAACCTCAGTCTTGCGCTTGGTTCCTTGCCTGGTTCCTCTCCTTTTTGATAGATCTTTGCTACTTCTTCTTCGTCCACCCAGCTTCAAAGAGCACATGTGGAACCAAAGCAGCACAATACTATCCAAGAACAGAGATCTATAGTCATAAACAATATAGGACCAGATATGTATTGACCACACAAATGCATATACAATCAAGCATACAAGAATGTGGAGGAAAACTTGAATAGCTTTATTAATATCAAGAATAGCAAAGAGGATTACAACCAAATGTTCTGACCCAGCATCATCCTCCAGCATGAAAGCCCTTCTTCACCTCATGTAAAGCTTAGATCACCCAACACTATGATGTTACACTAGGAAACCAATAGCACTTCTTTACAAGATACAAGATTCCAGCCTCTGGATCTCTGTGATGAGGAATCCATATATAGATGATTGTAGGGAGGTGAGTCAGCTTTTGGGATTTTGATTAGTTTCCTCTCTCTGATAGTTCTTGATTCCACTTGGAGATTGATGATCTCTTACTCATCCATGGGCGAATTCAGAGAGGCAAGTGTTAGAGGAGAAGCTTCTGGAAGATTCCATGATCCTCCACCTCACAAACTGTACCTGCCATTTGTCCATTCTCTCCCATCGCACCCTACATAAGGGTTTTCTAGTATGCATCGCACCCTTTACACTGAGTAGGTGGGATGCATCGCACCCTCTATACTGGGTAGTCTGTATGGTCTAGTTTTGACCAGTTCTGAGTAGTTTTCTATGGAGAACTTCTGGGAGATGATGTAATCAGCTGACCTTATTCCTTTAGGGAGTGAAGAAACACTTTTAGGGACTTAGGAGCCCTTGGTTTATGGACATTTATGATTGGGGTTGTAGTGCCCAAAAATGTCTATAACACCCGGGTTATTTCTTCTTTGTTATGTGTAATTGATTTCTCCATATCAGTTATATGTGTTCTTATTGATGTTGCTCATGTTCGATTAAGATTCGACTAAATTGGTTGTAGAAGTAGATCAAAAAAGTTTAGTCTATTACATTATCAGGTGATCTACAGGTGGATTTATACATAGTTGGGACTTCATATCAGGGAGATCTCATGAATGTTGGTGGGTCCAACACCGTCAACAGTTGCTTATATTAAGGATGAAAAAGAAAAGATACAACAGTTCTTGGGTTGTCTTTTGTAATAATATGCAACTTCAGTCAAATTACACTTTGGACAACTCAGCTAATGGAGATGGTGATTGCATTGAATTCCTCTATTCAAGAGGACAAAAATCAACCTAAATATCACTAAAACTGGATAAAGGGAAAGTGTACTTATGAATAAAATCCCACATATGAACATTTGACAAGGTGGACCCTAAAGTAAAGTGGACACCATTGGAAGGCTATAAATATAAGTGACCTCTACCACATTTGAGCACGATCATGAGAAACTCTTCTATCTTGGTTTTTGGGTCACACAGGTCTAAGGCTCATCCATGGAGGAATAGGTTTTCTCTGAGGTGAAATTGCATAGTCCATAGCTTGCATCTCAGTTTTAGGGTTTTGGGCCATAGTCTCATGCACAACACAAGACAACGTCAACAACAGTCACTCGCACAAAATATCGTCCATGCAAATTTGAACTCCTAGTCTCACGAATGACTCTCCATCCATGCGACTGGGAGTTAGTATTTTAGAATCCCAGTTTCTCACCTCTCCCAAACAATATTTGACCCGAGTCGCTTGCATGCCATGCTTAAGGGTGTGACTAAGATGTTATAATCGATTGCATGACTCCTCTCTGCAACCAAGACCTAAATGATGGAATCTCATTTGTCCAAAGATTTCGCTCTATGACCGCAGGTTTCAACAATTCACCACAGATAGTGCGAGTTCATAAGAGACTTTAGAATTAGATGTTTTAGTATAAGCTTTGTTGGATTCATTTATGGATGTTGTAGTTTTTTTTTTTGTTAGTTGCATATATGAAGAAAAAAATCATTGTACTCTCTTTTTATGAATCGTTTAATGACGATCTAATAAGAAGAAGAATTTGAAAGGGTTTTCCCCATAGTGGGTTTTTACATGGTCTTTGACCAATCCTGGTGTCTCTATGTGTGAATGATTTTCTTCTATTGTTCATTTATGTTCTGTTGCATTGATGATGCTGATATTGTTCTTTCTACATAATTCCATATGCTGCTGAATATTGATGTAAATCTGAATAATTTTATGATGTTATGGGGTGAACTTAATGTGTTAATGAAGAAATTAAATTATCAAAGAAAAGAACAATAAAACACTATGAAAAAATACCATGGTATCAGAGTTGGACTGAAGAAGAGTCATGAATATCACCCCCATGGAGACACCTTTGATAGAAGTAAGAAGGATGGAGGATACCTAAAATAATTCTATGGTTTGAAGAAAAGCTTATGTGCTTTTTGTGTATTAGGGTTTGATGGATATTATGAGGTTAGGTTTTGAGTGAAACCCTGGTTCATGGAAAATATATGAGATATGAAATCTAGCATAGTCAATGTGGGAATTTTCAAGTACTTGTGTCATAATTAATGAAGCTCTAGATGGTATAGTCTCTAGTAGGCCTAGTTGCTGGTAGAGTTTTAAGGAAACATTGTTATATGGACATTGGACAATGATTTCTCTTGAAGTATGTTCCAAGAGGGATATACTCACCTCTCATTGAAGATAATTTCTTTTTTATTTATGATGCTTCTCTATATCCTTATTTTTGTTTGGACTTATTGACCTGATTATTCTTTTGATGATTACTTATCCTTCCTGCATGTATATTTGATTATTTGTATGTTTCTAACCTCCTTGATGAGATGTAATAATAACATCCTTCTCGAGGGTCATTTGAGATGCAAGAAAGAAAATCTAGAGCTAGAAAAGGTAAAGAGGTACCTGATGAAAAGATGACAAAGTGCTACAAGTTGTCTATGTCAAATAATAAGATGCACATGTATTTGAATAATACAAGGTATGCATGGTATATTGTTTCAATGTTATGTTTCAATTGTAATATATGATGGCAAGGTAAGCCCTAAGGTATTACGAGAATATCTCCTTCTCAATTGGTTCATGCATTCATATGAAAGTGATTTGAATACATGGTTCTTCTGATGAAATGGTGCACTTCGTATTGAACAAGTATCTTACCTTTTAGACATAATGAATTTATTTTAAAATATTGATATTTGATATATTGGTATACTTTATGTTTGGCTAAAATCTATGATTTTTGGATATCTTGATCCCATGAAGAAGGTTAGCTCCTTTATTATAATAGATGGTGACTCGATGCTACTCATTTTGGTTTTTGAAAAGAATTATATCCATGATGATAGAAGTGTAACAATGAGCTTGATATTCAAGATATTTTGTTGACCATGATTATGATTTTATGTGCTTATTAATTATGGCATATGGTAAAATTGAATGCACTGAATTGATGGCTTGAGTTACGTGACAAATAAGTAATTTTGTGATCATGATTCTTGAAGTATGCTCATATTAGTTATTTGACACTAACCCTTGATGAAATATTGATGTCATGATGTCATGGTGAAGTAGTTGATGCTAACATAAATGACCATGATTAATATGTGGATATAATATGACTTTATGATCTAACAATATATGTTGATGCATGACAATATTATAGTCAGGTTGATGACTTGAATGAAGATGACTAAAGTGGCTTCCCACTTCAGAAGGAGAATTTCTCTAGAACATCCTTACTCCTACTACCATTGGAATTCTATGTATATTATCTAATATTGAAGTATAATTTATGGACATGAACGGATATATATATGACATTGTTGATCTGCAACAAAGTTCTGATCTGAGAAGAGAGAGTTTTCCCTTACTCTGTTGGGCGCAAATAAGGTGTCTTTTAGAACTCCTAAATGCATCACATTAATTATCAACCTGGGAAAGTCTTTTTGTTTGAAGAGTGTACACAATATGTGCAAGTGATGGAAATCATTATATCTATAGAGAGTAATGCTTTAAGATATCTTATTAATTTCAATACAAGAGTAAATGGATCAAACCATAAAGATCAAGCTTGTAACCTCAAGGAAATTAACTTATTCAAATACCAAAACTCAATCTTGATCAAAACCAAAACTCAATCTGAATTAAGAGGTTCTAATTGCAATTACATCAACTGAGTGCACTATAGCAATAACAGAGCTCTTTCAGCTGAATCTAAAATTCTGTATAAAAGTGATAAACCTAATTTAGCCAATAACACTCTGGCTTTTAATTAACAAGAAATGATTCTTACCTAATAATGAAATCAATTAGCAGAAATAAGAATTAAATGCAATGATTACGCAAACTCAACATTGATGAAAGTAAATCAATCATAAATCTATAGAAAATATTAATTAAACTTGCAGTAAAATAAAAGTAAAAGTATAACACAGGGAACATCGACAAAATCCACCAGTGATCGGCCCCAAGCCACCAGTGATTACTGCTTGATTACTTAAGACTATTGCGAATGAACAACAACATGAATTATATATTATTTCATCAAATCCAAATGTCATTACAGCAAGATGTCTCCTTCATAATAACATTCTATGTATTAAAGTTACAACTGAGGTAAAAAGTGAAAAGTTAAGTCTCTTATTCTATTCATTTCCCCCCCTTATAATCAAATGGAAAAAAAGATAAATGTGATTCCTTAGGATCAGGAGATCCTTAGTAATTCACAAGAAAATGCTATTATCAGGTAATCTTTCATCTTGCGTTGATCCTCCAGATTCTCTTCTCGATTTGACCGCACAAGACATGCATTGTTCTCCCTGTTTAACCTTTGCTATTCAATAGTTTGAACAACAACTGGTCCATTCGCTAATTTCTGCATAAAAAGCAATGAAAGTTAGTTTTGATAGCCAAATCGCATAAGAAGTAGTTTCATTAACTTTCTATCGAAACCTCATCAAAACCTTATTACATCATGGCACAAATGCATAAAATGGAGGAAAGAGATAGTGTAATCAACAGTAAACTTATACCTGTTGCACGACCCAACATACTCCCCTGCTTACCTTGTTTTATGTCCACATGAAAAATAAGTAGTTATTATGTAATGTGGTTAAAGAGTAAGAAGGAAAGACCTTTTATTTATACAACCTAAAACCGTGATTTTGTATTAAATCTACAAAGGCTATCCCTTCTGTTATCACCTCGATTGAACCTCAGGCTGAAGGGAGGAAAGCCAGGGTAACCACAAACCATGCTTAGCCAAGTAGTTAACCCTACTAAGTGGGGAGAGGGATCTCTCCTTATGGATATCAGCCAAGATGATTGGATCAGGGAAAATATTTTAGGCTAGGTATAGTAGCACAATGTTTTGATTGGGTTTTGAAAGTGTTTTTCTGGATCAGGAGGATCTAGACAGTCTAGGTCTAGGAAATTAGGTCAAAAATGCAGGGTGTTCTATGGGGCAAGGTAGGCATAAGCTTTATCACTTTAGGAAAAATGGTGTGAGGTGTTTAAGACTGATGAGGTTCTAAGAAGGGCATGTGACAATCATGGATCCTTCTTAAATAGTAGAAAACATGAAATGTTGAATGATTTCCCAAGGCAGAGCACTAAGACACTGGATTCTACCTATCAAACTTGAAAACATTCAACTATAAGCAATGAAATGAATGATGGCATAGATAAAACATGTAAACAAATGATCACAAAAGAAGAAACTGTACTAAAACTCCATACCACAAGGATCTCATAAAAATAGCTACAAATCTTATTAATCTCCTTGCCAAACTGCTTACAATGATGTATAATCAAGCTCTGAGCATCCAACTAAGTCCTAACTCATTCATTTGACTTCAGACTAACTCCTAAAGCAATGAATCTAACCTCTACAACTTTTTAACCATCATATTTACAAGCCATGACATAATTTACAATAATAAATCATCCACCATGAGATAAAATCCATGACCATAGTCAAAAACTAAAAGAATAGGCATCCTGGGCAAAATTTACTCTACGCACAACGTCACTGGCTCAATGCACAATGCCACTTTCAGGGCCCTTTTGAAGACCTTCCTGGAATCCAAATTGAGCCCACAATAGCTCATTCGAAAGGTATTCAAGTATAATTTCCAAAAAACCTATAATTTATACATTTGGATCTCATTTGACCTCTCAGAACTTGATTCTCCCAAGACTGCTTCTGTGTGTCCAACAAGTGGCAGAAAGGTCATTTTTAGGGTGTTTTGTGACCTTTTGGTGGCCCAATTCTGCTCCAAAAACTTTGAAACTTACTAGAGTGCATGCCCTCATTGCTCTGAATCCAAAAATGAAAGTCATTTGTCCATTGCGTACCCCTAGGAAAAGCGTAGGCCATTTTTCTTTGTGTCAAATTTCCAAAAATTGCAAATGTTAAAATTTGCTCAAAATTTCCCCAAAATTTGTGTGAAGCCCCACCATCATGTGCTTTTCTAAGCCAAAGAGGCTTCAGCCAACATTTTAAGTCTATCCTCATCTTTCTTGCATTTCAAGGCCTGCCTTTCAAGGCCTGCCTTATCTTAGCTTTCATTCTCTTGACCCTCACATTGCAAATCTTGTTTCGGGTCCTATAATGATAGGCCATGTGTGTGATCATCTTATTATCTCTATTGGCCTTCTGTAGTAGCTTCTCAAGGTACAAGTTGACTCTCTCAAGCCAATTCTCCCTATCATTTTCAATTTCCTACTCAAAAGGGTTCAAAGTAACTTGTGCCTCTTTGCCACCTTGTCGTTTCATCTTGAGCATTTCTAGCTCGATGAGGACTTGTTTGTCACTCAATTACTTGTTTTCTTCCTCTGAATATGCAATGACATATTTGGCCCTCTCCAAATTGCTTCCCTTTCCCATATGATGATGTCTTTGATGGTTTCTTGATCCTGAGTCTCTAAATCAATGGTCTGAGTATCATGTTGCTCAAACTCATCATGCTCTGCTAGATCAAAGTCTCTTTCCTCCTCATCATCAAGGTCTTCCTCCTGCACGTTTTCCTTCCCTTTATGCAATTGTTGTACCTGTACCTATGTCTCAATGAAGAATCCAAGGCCCCTTCCACATCCCATGGAGCAAACACTTGCCTACCTACTACAAATAATCTCCTTGTGCCCCTCTTATAGGTCAAGTAAACTGGCACCTCAATAGTTCTTGTCTCCTTGGCCTCCTCACCCATTTTCACTTGACTAGAAGGTCCCCCTACTTTTTAAGACACTGGTGGTGGAGGAATTTCAGGACCCCTGAATATGTCATGAGTAATAAATGTCTCCCAAGGGATGTTGAGGAGGCTGAGATGATGAAGAACAAGGATTTTGATCAGGGAGTAGTGATAGAGGCTGCTCATCTGCTGGGGGCATGGCTTCTTCTGGACAAAATGAGCCATCTTCTCAATATTCTTGAACAAAAATTATGGGAGGTTTAACATCTTCACCCTAGTAAAATGCATGAGGAGCCTGATGTGATAAGTGTACAGCCTGGAGAATCTGCTCTCATAAGTGAAATATTTGATGATGATTCTCATCAAGGGGACATACTTGTTCTCAAGAAACTTGAAAGGAAAAATCCTCTTCACCTGATTTCTGTATTGGGGCTTGATGTAAGGCTCATAATGGAATTCATCAAGATCTTGGGCCTTATACCACTTATCACCAACATTAGGAATCCCGGTGGCATATGAAATGATGGATGGTGAAACTATGAAAGTCACCCCAACAAGAGTTACTTTGTTGTTTTGAAGATGAGCTACAAAGAGTCTAGTGAGCTCTGGGTGATATTGGACTCTCTCTACTTGTTCACAAAACTCATAGTAGCCAAGATATCTAAAACATGACACGACCAATTGAGAAGCTTGCGATTCCCTGAGGTTTGATGGCTCTCCTCTTATAATCCTGCCTCCCTTATGAGGCTTTCTCTGTTGCCTAGCTCTATCTACTGAGTTGTCACTAGCTATGTTTTCCTCCTCATAGTCATGGTCTTCTCTATCCATGTTTGCAAGGTTTTCTTTGGTGGCACACTCCTAGAAAGGGATAAAGGGAATGAGTGGGAGTCTTTTAGGAGTGAAGGGATGTACTAGGGTAGATTGGACAATGAAGGTAATATGTGAATTATGAGAGTGACGGAGGGGGGTTTTAGGATGAAAGGATATAATGAGGGGATATAGATGAGGGGATAGGTAGTGATGTAGAGAAGGGTTTTGAGTTCTAATGATAGTTATGGGAAGAAAAAAGGGGTTTAGGTGCTTTTTTAGAATGAATAGAGTAAAGCTAGTGTTTGATTTTAATCACGAAGAATGGCGCTTATGACTTTCATATGCAAACAAAAAATGAAGGGGAGGAGGGTAACTTACTCGAAAAGAGGGAAAAAGAGAGAAATTTGAAGATTTTTGTAAGGTTTTGAGGGTTTGGAGCCTTTCTCTTCAACGCGCAATGCCTTTTCCCAGATGTGTAGTGCCTGCCCCAATGCATAATGCCCATGTAAAATTACACTGGAGAACAATTCCAGACGCACAACACCAAGTTTCTTTCACCCAAAATCACTCAAATTCACCTCTTCTTCTTACTTTTGGACTCCTTGCTTGCTAAATGAACATAATGATTTTTTGAAATGAAATATAAGAGATTAAATAGGAATACATTTTGATTTTTCACTTTGAAAGACCTACTTTATAATGTTTCTTATCTTTCTTCAAAACCCTGTTTTAATGCCTTTTCTTGTTGTGTCTTTGTAGGTGGATAAATGTTGAATCCGACTCAATTTATTTTGCAGTGTTTCTTTGTCATGCAGCAAGGAGAGGTGCTTAGGTGCAATTGGGATGCATTATTGCATATAGAAACATAAAATTACATAAGAAATACAAATAAACTCAAAATACTCTGTTTTCACCTCAAAACCATGTTTTTGAGGTGAAAATTACGTTAGGTTAAAAAGATAATATTTTCAGTAGGCTATGACCTTTCAAGCCATCATACTTGATTTATTGATCATCCTCATATCCTTGCTGACCTTTATTTACATTTGGAAATAAGTTTCTTAACCTTGGTGATGAAACCGTAGACCTAATGAAATGAACTGTAGATTAATTAAAAGAAAACATAACTGAAGACAATCTGAAGAAGGGTCAGTAAGTATAGTCTATAAGGGAAGAGCTAAAGAGAGAACAACCATCAGTGGATTAGGCTGTCATGACCTAATGGGATGATGCAAAAAATTTCAGTATGGGACTCCTAAGATGAAAATACAAAGAGTGAATTTTCATCCCTGATGGAAGTATGCAGATACTGACACTAACAACTTCATGACCTTCAGGAAAATCATAATCAGAACGGTACTCTTCAGGAGGGTACCAAATAATAGGACTCCTAAGTCAACATCTCAGCCAATATGGTCCTTCCCTCAAGATAATATTACTGTATGTGACAAAATGACCTGCGGCAGCTTTAAAATTCCTATAGCCAAATGGTTCTCTGTTCCTGACACTATTGGTAGAGGCCACCCATCTCTGTTTGGATGCAATCAAGGACCTTTCCTGCATGGATAAGAAATATTTCGTCCCTTTTTGCACAATTTCTTTATGCATAGGCCCCAAAATATTAGTTACGCCCTCTTGTGTGATGAGCCTTTTGTGTCTAACAAAAAGTTGTAAGGGGTGCGTAGGTTCACTCCTTACCCACAAATCCAGTCCATGTTCTTTTCTTTGAAAGGCGTTATAAGCCTTGGACCACTTGAGTTGGTTTGTTGCAAAAGAAATAAAGGCTTGGAACTAAATGTCCCCAACAAAAGGGCTAGGATTATTATCCACCTCCCCTTCCAATACAAAATTATGCAAATAAAATTCACAGAGAAGACATTGGAATTTTATCCCATGCTCCTTATAGCAGTTTATAAATTCTTCAGTTGTCTTCAACTCAATTGACTTGCCAGCCTTAACGGCTTTAATCTTCAACAAAAATATCTTTCCAATAAAAACAGAGCATAATTTGTGGTAGGAGACGTGCAAGATAAGACATCAGAGTATAAAGAGCAAATAGCATTGATCTAGCCCACAACCTTATCTAGCTTGGCTTTTACTTTCCTCTACTTTTATTCCTCCTATCTAAACTTATCAAAAGTTTCATTCTTAGTTATGGTCAATTCTCTGCATTCCTTTTGCAACTCCTGATACTTTTGCAGAGGAACTGTCTCCTTCTGACATTGCGCTAAAGCATGCTAGGCTTGTGCCAGCTCCTATTGTAACTCTGGAAGAATATGATCACTGCATGATGGAGCGTTATTGATTATTTCTTCTTTTTGGTTGCTTTTATTGTGAGATGGTAAACCCTTGGTCTTAATAGGCCTATCTATCAACTCTATGTGAAAGCTTGTTTCTGTGACCACCGTTTGAGTAGAAATAGGTTCAGTCTGGGTTCCTATTGCCCTACCTTCACATATTTTTGTTTGTGTGGTGATAGTGAATAACTTAGGAGTAGTGCTTTGGGATTCCCTATTTGCAGTCTCCTTCAATTTCTGATGTATTCGCTTAACCGTCTTCCGAAGGTTTTAGTATTTTTTCTCAGTTTCATTAACTTTGTTTCGGCTACTCGCTTCTGCTGAGGAGCATCCTTTGTAGAAATAGGTTGATCAATACCATTTGTATCTAAGGGTTCTTGGTGCTCATCTTGGCTATGTTCTACGATAACCATGTCACCTGATTGGTTATCAGATTCATGAATCATTTCTATATCTACTTCCTCTTCCCGATGTGCAGCTTCTAGGGAAGGAAAATTTTCTGTGTGACCAGAATCTTCTGGGGATAGAACTTCGTTCAGATTTTGGTCAAGTGATCCTCCAGGTTGCATATATGCATTCAAATTTACAAGAGCCTGGGCCATCCCTTCCTCAAAGTCCTGCAAGAAATTATCTTGGGGGCTCATAGGTGGTGTTTGAGAAGGCCCTGCTTCATTTCCTGGTTCATCATCATTTTGAAAAGAATGTTGTGTTTCCCCTTATTCTGGGTCAGAATTGCATTCTTCCTCGAGTTTTGATTCAAAATTAGGTTCTTCCTCTTGTTTTGGTTTAGAATTGGGTTCCTTCTCCTGTTTAGGTTTAGAGTTAGGTTCCTCCTCCTGTTCCTATTCAGAATTAGGTTCTTCCTCTTGTTCTGCTTCAGAATTACCTTCTTCCTCTGGTTCAAAGTCCTGTACAATAATTGGATTAGATGGTTCTGTCAGCCGTTCAGCACTACCCTAAGGATCTACGAAATTCCTCTAAACTGGGTTTAGCCTCACTGAACGCCTACGCTTATGGGGTCCTATTGTTGTATGAGCAGTTTGTTTCCTCTTTGGAACAGGGTTCTGCTGTTCAATTTCCATGGTTGCAGGGGTTTGGACTACAGGGTTTGTCCCTATCTCTAGCAAGGCTATAAAATTATCCCAAATTAAATTTTGTTGTGCAAGACTGTGACTAACAGTTAGTCTAACGAAACCATGATGACTAACTACAGTCTCAAGATGTCTACCCCATCTTATTCTATCAGTTGTTTCATGCAATAATGAATTTAAGAAAAATGGTAAATTGACAGTAAGCTTTTGCTTTAGAACAGCTAAGAGTTTAAGTTGTCATGGTTTTATCACATCCCATCGACCATCACAGGTGATGTACTTCTGGATAGCACTTGTCATTTTTCACCATGGTTCTCCCAGAGAGGACGGTTGAATGCCCTTGCCTTTTCATGTTAATTCCTCACTTGCGTCTCTAAAAATATCCACCGTGTCATGCAAAATTATGTGATTTTTAGGCCATACTGCTCCTTTTGCTGACAACCCAGAAACTTTAGCTATCACAACCTCTGATACTGTTATCCTTACACCTTTTATTGTGGACTGCCCATCTTGTAAGTGTTGTAAAGACTTGATAGCGATTTCTTCACTAGGGGCCTGAAGTTTGGTGAAATATGATATCCATCCTGCACACACCAGAATTTCCCTGGTTCTGTCAGAAATCTCTGACACTAAGGGTTCTCAGCAAACTGATTTTCCACCCATAATGCTTGAATTCTTCCGATATCTTCCCTACAATTTCAAGGGTTAACACAATGGAAAAACTCAGCAGAGAACAACAACTGCTTTGGTACAATAGAACAACAAGTAGATGTAATAGCTAAATTTCATAATGTTAAGTAGAGTTTCCATGATAATCAATAATATTAATTCGAGGATTATCATGCTGCCACATGCCATTTGATCATGGGATATCTCAACAACATATCAAATAAGTGGAATAAATACAACGCATGCAAAGGTGTAATGGGAATCCTCCCCCTCCTTAAAAAGAGAGGTCGCCTACGACTGAGTAAACAGGGAAAGAGCTATTTTAATGGTAAGGCGAGGGAGTGAACAATATGGTAGTAAATGAAACAAAGTACGCATGTCAATGATAGGACGACAAGAGGTATGGTTATAATGAGAGTGGAGTGTGTAAATATAGTTATGAATAAGAGATAGGACGCTTTGAATTGACAAGTAAAACAATATGCCAAAAAGATACTCTGTTGATGGTATTCTAGCCAAGAATGATACGATTGATCAAAAGACAGTACCTCATGCATAAAGGTTCTAAACAAGGAAAAATTAAGGAAATAATTTCTTCAATAAAAGAAAGAATAAGAGGATGGTATTATAGTGATAATTGACAATAAGATATAACTTTAATACCATAAGCAAAGGCTTTGCTGCCAGCAGGTATCCATAGCCTTAGCAGGGTTTCTTTTTAACCCATGTGAGCCACGATCCTCAATTTATGAATAAAGAGTTCTAGTGTTGTTCTATAGGAGAAATCAGTGTGCTAGCATGGTAACCAGATAACCACACTACCATTCATTGGGATGTAGCAAAAGTGATTAGGTTAGCTTGTGATGAGACCTCCTGTTCCAAGGAAAATTTGGCTATCCAATGAATCATAACCTTGATGTGGTGGCCATAATGGGAATTTCACTTTGCTACAACCTTATGAACATGGTAGGCTGGCTCATAATGGTACCCCCATCCTCCATCTAAAAACAAAATTTTGCTGTTATTACACATATTTATTGTAGAGTTGAGAAGGAGGCTCAATACTCCTTAAGAGCAGGGATGGTGGAAGAAGTTGAATGTGTTAATAGAAAAAGTATACCCATAGTCTTATTTGTTATAGACAGAGAAGATTATAAATAGGAAGGGTGGAACCAACATGGTGTTAAGATGATCAATCAGTATCATGTATAGTAGAAAATGATGCAATAAAGTGGTATATAAATAATTGTGTCCCTTTTCTTGAAAAGAATCTATCATCAAGAAGTTGTCCTGTTAAAGATCATAATGTTAATGATATTAACTCCCCTCAATAGAATCCATAAATTCTTGCCCTCATAAAAGTAGTGTACTTCATGTCATGAAAAGAAAAAAAATGAAAAACAAAGGAAAAATAGGGCTGAGATAAGCGAAGAGCAATCACACAAAAAAACTTTGTTGTTTAATTGGGTTGAACAGTGGTTGTTCAAAAGATTGAACAGTAGTCGTTCAATTAAATGGTCAACAAACAATGCAAAAAGAAAAAGAGGTGTTTCTCACTAGATTGAACATCAGTTGTTTAATTAAATGAACAGAAAAAAATGCAAAAAAGAAAAGAAGTGTTGTTCAATAGATTGAACAACAGCTGTTCAATTAAATGAACAACAAACATCAAAAGAAGTGTTGTTCAATTTATTGAACAGCAGATGTTCAATAAATTGAACAAGAGTTGTTCAATAGATTGAACAATAGTTTTTCAATTAAATTAACAGCAAACACACAAAAAGAAAAGAAGTGTTGTTCAATAGATTGAACAACAGATGTTCAATTAAATGAACAAAAAAGCACGCAAAACGAAAAGAAGTGTTATTCAATAGATTGAACAACAACTGTTCAATTAAATGAACAACAAACAACTCAAAGAAAGAAAGTGTTGTTCAATAGATTGAATAGCATTTGTTCAATAAATTGAATAGAAAAATGATGAAAAGAAAGGAAGTGTTGTTCAATAGATTAAACAGTAGCTGTTCAATAAATTGAACAGTAGTTGTTCAATAAATTGAACAACAAAATGAAGAAAAGAAAGAAAGTGTTGTTCAATAGATTGAATAGCAACTGTTCAATAAGTTGAACAACAAAACAAGCAGAGAAAAAGAAAAAGAAAATCAAATCAGCAATCATATTTACATATTTTACAGAGAGGAAATAAATTTTATAAAGATGAAGCTGCTGAAGGATTGCCTTCTGTAGCTAAAACTTGCATGGTGGGGCCCTCACATATCTACTGATATAAAGATTCTCTGGTAAGTGGTTTTTGGTAGAGGCACACCCGATGCCCGTTTGCTTTAAAAGAAGTACCAGATCCATCGATAGTGGCCATTGTAAGAGTGTCATTGTCGTGCACTTTCTTTATTTCATAGGGGCCTAACCACCTCATCTACAGTTTTCCAGGGAAGTCTTGAAACCCGGAGTCATAAAGAAGTGCCCAGTCGCCCTCATGAAATATCTTTTTCTTAATTAGGGCATCGTGCCATTTGGCTCTTTTCTGTTGAATGACTGCATTACGTTGAAGAGCCAGTAGCCGAATTTCATCTAATTCGTTCATCTAATTCGTTCTTGTTAACTTGGGCTTCAGTTAAATCCAGTCCCACTTCCTGGGCTATCCTCAGCGTTTGTATTTCAAATTCTTTGGGAAAAATTGGTTCCTTGCCAAATACCAGTTGATACAAAGAGTATCCAATAGTGTTTCTCCAAGTTGTACGATACGCCCACAAGCCCTCTAGCAGTCGAGCAATCCAGTCTCATCGATGTGATGAGACTGTCTTTGTTAGAATAGCTTCGATAACTTTCTTGGTGCTGTCCACTTACCCATTCGCCTGTGGGTGATATGAAGAAATAATTATGTGTGCGATGTGATGATTCTTCAGTGTAGTAGTGATCTCTTGACCCACGAATTGTGGCCCCCCATCAGTAATTACTTTTTTGGGTAAGCCATATTGCACAAAAATTTCGAAAAGAAAATTAATAACAGTTTCCTCTGTTTCTCTTGGTAATTCTACTTCTTCCACCCACTTAGTTATGTATTCCGTTGCAACCAATATATACGATTTTTGGTTGGATGATTGTTTGATCGACACAATGAAATCTAATTCCCAACACTCAAAGGGTTCTATCACCAACTATGGATGCAGGGGAATTTCATCAGATTGGCCAGGGCAACCCATTCTTTGGAAACTATCACATGCCTGGACAAATTTCTTAATATCTTGAAAAATAGTGGGCCAATAGTAGCCCATCTATAGAATTTTGTGTCCAGTTATGTGATCTGCGAAGTACCCACAGCAAGGTCCATCATGACAAGATTTTAAGATATCATACATTTTGTCTTCCATGATGCATCTGCAGATGTGCATATCAGCTCCCGTGTGGAAAAGGTATCCTCCAATCCAGGAGAAACGAGCGCTACACTGCACAATCAATTTCCTTTCTCTTGGTGTTAGATGTTTGGGTAATTTTCTAACTGCTAAGTAATTCACCACATCTACATACCATGGCATTTTTATGGCCACAAAAAACAAATGTTCATCCAAGAACTGATCCTCCATTGCCACTATGTCATCTGTTCTTGGAACTCAGGAGAGGAAGCCTGCCACGAGGTTCTCCTTCCCTGGTCGATCCCTTATAGTTATGTCAAATTCATGAAAAAGTAGTAACCAACGAGCCACTCTTCCATTTGTAATGGGTTTTTTGGCTAAGTATTTAATAACAGAGTGATTAGTATATAGAATTATAGGGTATCTAGTTATATAGTGTCTAAATTTGTTGATAGCATAAATAACAGCTAGAAACTCTTTTTCTATTATTGGGTAATTCAACTCAATGAGATTTAAGTTTTTGTTGATGTAATATATAGCGTAGGGTTTCTTGTCTTCTTCTTCGCCAAGAATCACTCCAATAGTTGTATCTGATACATTTGATGAAATCTGGAAGGGTATATCCCAATTTGGGCCTCGTAATACTGATTCTATTGATACTAACCATTTCAAATCTGTGAAGGAAATCTCACATTTATCAGTGCATATAAAGTCAACATTTCCTGTCAAGGCATATAATGGTGCATAAATTTTTGAAAAGTTATTATAGATCTACGATAATATCTAGCAAATCCCAGAAAACTACGTACCTCTGTTTGAGTGCAGGGAGTAGCTAATGAGAGGATTACCTGTATCTTTGTTGGATCTACTTGAATTCCAACTACTAAAATGTAATGACCCAAAATAAGGCCTTTTGTCATCATCATATGACATTTCTCATGACTTAATCAAAGTTTAGTAGCAATATACCATTCTAGGACTTTCTCCAATGTCGGTAATGCCTGATCAAAGTCATCCCCATGGGGTGTAAAATCATTGACGTACACCTCCAATCCATCATTTATCATGTCTGCAAAAATACTGAGTATGTCTCTTTGTAATGGAGCAAGTGCGTTGCACAATCCAAAAGGAAATACCCTATAAGAAAATGTTCCCCAAGGGCAGGTGAAAGTAGTTTTATCTTGGTCTTCATGGGCAATTTGAATTTGGTTGTAGCCACTGAAGCCATCCAAGAAAAAGAAGAACTTCTTTCCTACCAATGTATCTAGGACCTGGTCAATAAATGGAATGGTAAAATGGTATTTTTGCATTGCTTTGTTGAGTTCTCTATAGTCAACACATATCCGCCATTTTCTATTCTTTTTGGGGACAACTACTAATGGAGAAACCCATTTACTGTCAGATATAGGATAAATAAAATTCACCTCTAACATTTTTTGAAGTTCTTCTTTCACAACATCCTTTACATGAGGATTTAATCTGCGCTACGACTGTCAAATGGGTCTTGCATCTTTTTCAGTGTAGATGTGGTGCATGCATAATTTAGGGTCAATCCCTTTCATGTCCGAGTAATCCCATGCAAAAACCCCTTTGTATTTCCTAAGGACTTGGATGAGTCTCTATTACTGGTCATAACTCAGATTACTATTAATATTCAGGATTTTCCCTGGCTCGATTTCAATAGGCTTGCTATTATAGACAATGGTTGTTGGTATTGGTTGGTCATTGATGTCTCTCAAGGAATCTTCTTCACTATCATTGTCTAGGGTTGCTTTAATCATGTGACATTTCAACTTAGAAATTGCAGTAGGGTGATTGATAAAGGTGTTAATGACATCATCTTTTGTTTGGTTTTTGAATTCAAGCGCATCTGCCATAGTCAATGGTGAAATAATATTTTCTGTTAAATATGTTACAGGTTGTTTCCTAGTTTTTTACAATGGTTAGGCTTGGCTGAGTAGAAGGGTATAAAGCTAGATTCTTTACATCACTTCCTCTAGTTATGGTCATACTCCCTATTCAACAGCCTATGTAAGCATTAGTTGTTGCTAGCTAAGGTCTTCCTAGTAGTAAGGGATGTCCATCTAGTCGGTTTCTAGGGTTGATAATCAATAAATCTGTCGAATATTCCCAAGTATCCACAGAGATCATCACATCCTGTAATGTTCCTTCTACCTTAATGATTGATCGCTTGGTAAGTTCCAGCAAGGTAGTTGTTGGTTCTAAGGTTGTGATGCCAAGCATTTCACAAGTTTCTATTGTGAGAATGTTAATCGCTACCCCTAAGTCGACTAAAGCATTGGGAAAAGAGCGACCATTTATTTGGACTGTGACAATGGGATTCCCCAGATCTTCATATTTTACATGTGTCTCTTTGCCTAGTAGTAATTCAGACAAAGTCCCAACGACATGGACAATTGGTGTTATTTTTGTTTTCGTCACAAACTTCTTTGCACACAACTCTTTAATGGTTTTAGCATATATCGGAATGTCTTGAATGACCTAGAGGAGGGTTATTTTTATACAAATATTTTTGAGTTCTCCGAGAAGATCAAAGTCAGGATATTCAATTGGTCGAGGTATTATCAATATTTCTAGAAACGTGGGATAAGTATATATGATTTGTTCAGGGTCTTTCTTCCTGACTGTATCTTCTCCCTAATTTATTTGCTAGTTTTCTATAGTCAAAGCCTTATTTGGATATGTTTCTTTAACTTCAGGTTGCATATTTTTGTCCTCATCTAGAGAAATTATGCATGTAGATCTTAGCTTAAGTTCATTAAATTATCTCATCTCAACTTTAGGGTCCAGACTCTCTATAATTTGTACTGACTGGATTGGTTTGCTGTTAGGATTTGGAGTTGGTTGAGTTGGGAGTTGCGGCCGTATATTAGGTTGAGGATTTTTCTGCAATGTGTAAGGTTCAGGCAAGGTTGGTTGAGATAAAGGAACTGTTCCCATAGGCTGGCTTGCGAATCCTTGCCAATTCGGTTGTCAATTCTAATTTTGTGAGGTAGAGGGAGACCATTGAGAGGAATAGGGGTTGTTCTACCAGAATGGTGGAGGATAAGAGGGATTTGGCCAATTATTGTTTGGATTTGATTAGTTGGGCCATGATGGCATAGAAAATGCTTGAGGTGGCCAAGTAGAGAAGGGTGGCTGGTTTCTGCCATGCTGCCCTTGGATACTACTAAGAATTAAATTGCAAGGAAGGAAAGAACAAAGAGGGTTTCGTAGGAATACTTGTCAGACGTGCTTTCCATTGACGGTGTTGGTTCATCACATATACTGGTTTTTCTTCCTCCTCTGCTTCCTTGAAAACTGCTTTTAATCCAGGAAGCGATGGACAACCTTCCGTAGCATGATCCTTAGTGCAAAGGGCACATGTTTGTATCATATCTAGTGGACATTCTCTATGATTGTGCTTCTTTCTTGAACATGGATCGAAAATGGCTAGGTTTTATTCTTCTTCGCCTATTTTTGTTTGGCTTGTATGATGTCCAATTGTGTCGTCGGGTTCCCCAAGATATCAGTCTTGCAATCTTCTAACAAATTGCCGATTTCCACTCATGTAATGCTTCCTTCTAAGGGTTTGTTGTCTCTGGTACTGCCTCTAGAACCCTTGATGCACAATTATACAATATTTTCATAATCCTCTTGATAAATATCGCCCTTCCCCATTAAATTTAATGTTTCTACCCATTGGTCTTTCATACCTTTGATCATCGTAGTTTTAAGAACTTCAGGAGGCAAATTTGCATAAGGAGATATTTGCAGATTATATTGAAAACGTTCTACATATTCTTCAAGAGTCTCATTAGTCTTAGCTACCATTTGAAAATTTTCATCCTTAAGTTCTATAGTTCGGCAAAAATCTTGGTATTTTCATAGAAATGTTGTTTTCGTTTGATCACATTCATTAATGGTACCTCCACCAAGCCCCATAAACCAACGTAGAGCTGCTCCCTTTAGAGTATAGGGGAACAGCTTCAGTTTCTGGGGGTCGGTAGTGTAATCATATCCCCTACATAAAACATCGAATTTGAAAAGGAATGCATCAAGATCCTTTGAAGTTAACCAATGAAAGGTAGGAATATTGTGTAATGGTATAGCTTTCATGGGAACATTGACAGTTGTACCAACAATAGGGTATTGTAATGTAGAGGTCTGAGGATGTTGTTGATTATGAGAGATTTGGTCAAAAGTATGCCAATATTCTTTAGGGATTTCCAGGGTTGGAGATCTATTCCTGGGGGAGTTAGAAGAGATTTTTAAAATGATTTTAACAACACTAACTTGGTCTGGAATACCGGGTGTCCTCTATTCAACTACTACTTCAGGAGATTTGGGTTCTGATGAATTAATATTTTAAGTGCTACCTGTTTCTCCTTCTCCTTCACGGAGATTGCAAGAACTCCCTTCTTGTAAAGGGCTAAACTGAAAATTTCTAGTGTTCTGAAAACTTTGTTCAGACCCTTTAGTCTTGTTGTGAATCTCAGCATTAGCTGCCGATGGTGATCTTGCAGCTTGAACGGTTACAGTAGAATTTCTTGTAGAAACAATTTGGGGTCCTACTGATGACTGAGACTCAACTTTCCTTATGATTTCATCGATTAAGGTTGATCATCCAAGGGGCACCAATCTCTTAGATTTTTCAGATCTAGGCAGAGGAATTAAATATTTTTCTACTCTTTTCTTCTTAGTCATTCACTCAGAAATTCAAACATTTATTTCTACTTTAATTCCTATGCAATTTGCTGAAAAGCAGGCGAGGGAAAAAACACTTTACTTACTTGTACGTAGGTTCTTACCTTTTGTTTTTAATACCCAGTTCTTTCACAACAAACAAACATCAAACAACTATTCCTACGCAATTGTGCTAAAAAGCGGGGGAGGGAGTGTCATGCGGAAAGAGTTATTTTTGCTGACAAAACTAACCTCCCTAGGAGTCTAAGACTCTCTAGTGAAAAACAAGACAATTAAGAGCAATCCTTCTCTAAACATGCATTATTTTATGAGAAACCAAGTGTTTTTCGATCCTACCTCAAGTCCAACGCTTGTTGCAGCAGTCCAGCCTCGTCGATCCAGATGAGCTCCTCCTTCACTTTGAAACATGCATACACTAACAATCAAACGATTACATAACACCTGAATATTCCATAAAACAAAGCATATTCAACATATAGACCAAGGAGTATATGAAACAATTCATTAACAACAAATCATTGAGAAGAATGGACTTATTTGTATTAAGGAAACTAAAAAGAAACCATTACAACCTGAGCCTTGGTGTTGTGCAAGTTCCTC
>APFE031094465.1:55086-96066 GCA_000404065.3 Pinus taeda | reverse complement strand
AATGGCTTATGGGTTTAGGTTTGCTTGCCATTCATAGTCGGGCCCTCCTTCTAGCGCCAAAAATGTTGATGCCTCGAAAATCGTTGCACCAACATTGGGGGAAACCACCCGGTCCGGACCTTAGTGCAGCTCCTTTTTCGTTTGGGGTAGTGGCTCCGACTGGGGATAATGGGACCAGTTTCCCAAAAATAGATAAATGGGATGAATGAATACTTTGTAGATAACAGTAGTGATAGGTGGATGACTAAAACTATTGACAGAAATGTAAGTAAATAAAACTATCCTGGGAATCTATTTGAACTTCTAAAGCGTAGCTTTTGATGTTCTATATCCAAAAATACAATTATATAGATGACTGCATTCTCAAGACATAGATATTAAATTATTCAAGATTACTGTACCTAAATAGTTAGGCACAACGATTAAGACAATACTACTACACTCTATGCATTCATACCATTAACGCATACATGATTAAAAAATAAGGCATATCATCTAAACATCCAATAGTGGCATGAGTAAGATTTCCTGTTGTTGCGCATGCATACAATTAATGATAGCAGGAATTAATTACACAGCGAATTCACATACACAGACTGAATTCAAACAAAAGATAAAAATACCATTTGAATCGCAAGCCACTCCCGATATGAATCGCTATGTATGGCTTCTACTTCAACGCATAGACAATCTTCAAATCAATGACAGTAGTGCACAATTGAATCAAGAAATTTCTCCGTTAAAGTAAAAGCAAGTGGTCGAGTTTCATAAAAGAATAGAGGCTGAAGCACAATAGTGGAAACTTCAGTCTGTTAAGACTTATACAAAATTTTACGACCCTTTCTAAATACATGAAAGGGTCTATAAATACTATGCTAATCTAAATATCTATAAAACAGAAAAGCTAACTAAGCTGATGTCAATAAATTATTGTTGCTATTTTTTCTGGAAATCCGAGGAGCTGGAGGATGAATCATTCTGTCGGCTGCTTCCCTTTGAACCTGAGTTGATTGATGGCGAGCATTGGCTCAACTTCAGAAGGTTTTTTGAGCCTGGAACTGAGATGGGCAGCGTAGGTGGAGTCTTGGATATCGGGGATCATGCAATGAACGGCATCAGTTAGGCATTTGAGAGCAGATCTTTGTTCATGCGGCTTGATTAGGAACTGCCAATATGCTTCTATGTTTAAAGTGTCAACCGCGGTAATTGACCTTGCTCTGTTCTCTAAATCAGGATAGCATGTTTGTTCCAATGTGTTTGCAGTAGTAATTTTCCCGGGCGTGCATTGGGAAACAATATTGGCTAGATAGAGAGTATCATTTACTAGATCGGCCAAATTACCAACGGTTAATGTACATCTTGATGCTGCCCTTTCTGCCTTCAATACTTGTGTTTGCCATTCTGTAAACAATATATTTTTATGGACCTCCAGTATCCTAGGCAAATTGGCTTCCTTTCCTGACTTTGAATCTTGCCATTCAAGATAGCTTGAGATATCTTCTTCGGCTTGATTGTAATCATCTCTAGCCTTTTCTACCTGCTCACTTACAGTTGTAGCTAACTCACGGAGTGGTTCTGCCTGAGAGAGGGATTGAGCCAGGAGTTTAACTTGCGCTACGAGTGCCTTGTTGATTATCATTGCCTCCTTTTTGAATTCTTGTATCTGCGCATCTCCCTTGGTAGCTTCTAATTGTGCTGTAATTTGAGCAATACGCTCATCTTTATCCTTCAAAGATTGCTCATTTGCCAATTTTAGTTGCTCCAACGCCTCTGTCAACTCATTTTGTCTCTGGGTGGCTGCCTGGATGATCCTCTGTTTCTCCTCCTCCCATTGCTGCATTAATTGGCTATTTATTCTCTGTTGTTCCAATAGCTGCTCGGTTGCATGCACTGTTTCTTGTTGGTGTTCTGTTAATTGCTGCTCAGCTTGTATCACCCTTTGTCTGACATCTGCTAATTCTGCTTGAAGTGTGGAAATCTCCTGGTCCTTAGTCTTTAAGAGAAGGGTTACCTCTGATGCCTTGTCGATAGTGGCAGCTGAATAAGCTCCGGCATATTGTGACAACTTAGTGAGGTCATCAGAGGGATCGAGTTTCTCCCTCCAGACTACATTGCCCGTGAGTGATTGCTCGGGAAAGAGGGAAGGTTGATCAAGCCTCTGTCTCTTTCTCGATCGCTTTACTACGGCTCTGTGCTTAGGGCTGTAAAAGACGTTCAACAGAGGAATGTCTTCTACTTGGAGAGTGATTTGGTCGCTAGGACCTTTTGGAATTATTTCCACATTCATGGTTTTGGGTGGGTTGGTGGCTGTGCTCAAAGCCTGGGATGAGCTTTCCTTCTGTATGTTGCTGCTTTCTGGAGTCTCAGTATTCTGTGATTCCTTTCCTCCACCGATAATAGTACTAAAATGCTGCCATTCCTTTTGCAGCTCAGGGTCTGTGACAGCACCCTTATTAGTATCGGTGGTATTTTGTTTGGACTGGGACTCCTTTAACAGTTTTTCCTATTTCTCCTTCTCTTGCTGCTCCTGTTCTTTCTGCCACATCTCTGCCTGCTTCTTTTGCTGGTTGTCTTCCTGCTCTTTTCTATGCCTATCTTCCTCTTCCTTCCTCAAGCGTTCTGCTTGCTCTCTTTTTAAGAGTTCTTCTTTTTCTTTCCTTAAACGCTCTGCCTGCTCTTTCCTCAGCTTTTCTTCTTGAATTTTCTTCTGTAGTTCCTCCTGCTCATTGGTTTTGGTTTTCAGTGTAGCAGGGGGTTCATTCTTTTGTTGCTGGCCAGGCTCGCTTGAAGATGCTGCTTGGGTTGGCATTATTAAGTCCAGGGGTAGAGTTTGCAACCTCTGTTCCCTGAGCCTATTAAACTCAGATAACCCTTCGTCATTATATCTTGTCCTGGCAAGCTCTTTAGCATGACCAATTGATTCCGCTGAGATAAAAATATCATCGAATATATCCTCTTTATGCTCAAATGTTGATAATTTGGCATGTTCTAGAGCGGCGTATGCATATTTTTTCGGGTCATATGCTCTGTTTGGGATTATAGGAAGGTTTAGGGCTTGAATTTTCATGGCTTCTTTTTCTGCATGTTTTAAATCATGCAAGGTAAAGACTCCGCATCTGAAAGGAAAAGTCGGCCAGCCTCTTTTCTGCTTTAGCCTAAGAGTCTGTGTGGTACTCTTAGCTGAAAGTTGGTAGGCAATTTCTCTGGCTAACAGTTTGTCAGGAACATACAAGGGAAGGACATGGGGATTGGATTGACTGCCATAGACTCTAACATACGTAAAATATTCTTCCCCAAACCAACTACCCACTGACGGCAGGTCAAAAGAGGCTAAGTAGGAGATCCTTGGAATAGGCTTGTCAAAAATGGCATAATAGATAGGAACCATGAAACCATTACAAATTTGGTACAAGTGATTCTTATGAGACGATTTCCACATTTTGCGATGGTAAATATGGATGGGGGAGGGGTCCTGTGTGGTCCACCTCCAACCGAGAATGGGGAATTCAGAATTAAAGCACAATGTATCTAAAATATAAGCGTTGTAGTAGAACGGAGGAATTATTCTCTCGGTGACTCTGGTTTTATTCCTAAATTCACTAATAGCCAGGGCAAGCTTATCTGAAAGGATAGTAGCCCAATCCATAATCCAACTGTTGACTGCTGCCTCCATGAGGGGAACCATTTCGATAGTGAAAATGGCAGAATCATGCAAACCCCATAATCTACACATCATTATAGCGGCATAGCAATAAAGTGAACACAAGGAGTCGACTGAGTACTTACCAGAGGATTCATGCTTGTGCTTATTTGGATTCTACCTCCAATCTTTGATGGGTTCAGACTCAATTTCATTCTCACTTGCGAATTTCTCCAGAAAAGCGCTATTGTAAACTTTCTCTGGCATAGGCAAATGATACATTTGCCTCAAATCCTCTGGCTTGAAGGACCCAAAAATCCTTCCATCATTTGCGACGAAAGTTCTATCTGTGATAGGAATTTCTTCAATTGCCCACTTGATAACATCGGTGTATGGAAGCATTTGCTCTCTTGCCGCTATCCTATGTAGGAAGGAGTCGGCCAAGTCCTTGAGAGTGCACTCTGATTTTTTGGTAGAATCTGCAGTAGCTTCTTCTACCACCTGCTCAGGCTTCTCGGCTTCTAGCAAATCATAAGTTCCTTGCCAAGTTGTTCTGGCAAGTCCCGTGCATGTTGTATCTGATATCAAACCTTTCTTACTGTTTACCATTAGTTGTGGCGTGGCTAGTGATTCAATAACGCCTGCAACCTTCTTCTGCTTTTTACCCATTATGCTTGAATTGCTTGGTAAATCTATAATCTGCACAGAAAGGTGGTTTTGGCGTAATACTGAGATAATAATGAAACTCGCAACTGAGAGTAAAATAGAAAGAAGAACGTCGATATACTTTGCCTTTATTAAAACAGCGCGGATATGATCTATAGGCAGATCTGAAAGGATAGATTCATTAAGGGACCATATAGGACCTGCCACCTTATAAATGCTCATTAGTGCAATATTTTCCTAAAGATCTTTTAAATCATGCAATGGGCGTACTGGCGGCCGAGCAGGAATGATTATGCCTTAATTGTCATTAACTCGAGCTTTCCAATCACTCTAACGGCTTTTCGTTGAGAACTGTGCCTTATCTTATCAGATCGGGCAGGGGCGCGAGGATAGTTTTAACAATGTTTCGACTGCTACCGATCGCCGATCGCCGATATCGGATCGAGGAAAGGCCTATGCGCATTAAGGTTTCAACAGGGGAAACCACCGATCGCCGATCGCCGATATTGGATCGGGGAAAGGGTTATGAACAAAGCTTGCGATACGAAGGGGACTGCCGATTGCCGATATCGCCGATAGCTTTATCGGGTCGGGGCTTTGCCGATGGGCGCGATAGTGATGCACAAGGGACTGCCGATTGCCGATATCGCCGATAGCTTTATCGGGTCGGGGCTTTGCCGATGGGCGCGATAGTGATGCACGAGGGAATGTCGATTGCCGATATCGTCGATAGCTTTATCGGGTCGGGGCTTTGCCGATGGGCGCGATAGTGATGCACGAGGGAATGTCGATTGCCGATATCGCCGATAGCTTTATCGGGTCGGGGCTTTGCTGATGGGCGCGATAGTGATGCACGAGGGAATGTCGATTGCCGATATCGCCGATAGCTTTATCGGGTCGGGGGGAGCCTTTTGATTGCTTGGTGCATCCTTTATGTTATTGCGATATGCAATCCTGCGATCGCTTTATCGCAATAAACACATATTTGCTTTATTTCCAATGTTTAAAGGGATATTGCTTTTGAGGGAAAGTTTATAAAGCGCTCCTCAGATTAGTTGAATGTTTACAAAGTAAGGGTTATTGACATCAATTTTATTTTGAAAGGGACCCATTTCATATTTTTAAGGTTTTGTGAATAATAATAAATATGAAATGGGGGGTCGTTTTGCAAGGCACAACAGTATGTTCTCAGTTGTAAAACCAAATAGCATCTTAATGTATAATAAACCAAATAACATCTTAATGTATAATAAATTGGGAGAAGCACAGTGTTAAAGCTGGTCGTTTGATAGATACATTAAGAGGGTGGTTATCAAATAGATTAATTTAGTGTTAATATTTTATTTAAGCGAATTTAATTGAGTATGTACACTATTAGTGAAATTATTAAATTTCTACACTAGACTGTGATAAATACCTATGTACAAAATATTTTAAAAAAAATGAACGCTCACAAAGAACCAAAACAAGATAGTAGACAAAAAGGAGGGGAATTTTTTTTTTTAAAACTAAGTGTGTAATATAGCTACACCGTACTTATCTTCTTGGTTTGAAAAATGTTAGGTAGCTCTTATTAAGGAAAATTGTAATTGCATTTTTCATTTGGATATTGGGCTAAGGAAATAAGTGGTATTGCCAATCATGGTTTATTTTCCTTTTCAGTTCTGGCTACTACATTCATACTTTCTACATATATTTTCCTCACTATTATATAGAGCTTGTGGCTCTATAAAATATGGCAAGAGTGTATATATAACCTTGGATAGTCTTTATTATGTTTGATACAAAAGGTTGTTATAAATATGAACATTAAGATTAAGACAAAAAGCTTTTCGAAAGAACTAGCCTTGTAGGCCACTGTAGCTTACTACTTGGAGATGTTTCTCATCCTCTCCTTTGTCCTTCTCATTCATCTGCCTTGGTCATTTCCTGACACTTACATGATATAACAGTAGGTTTTGTGTAGTACTAATGATGTTTGATTTGGTTTGGGAGCTTTTCCATCTCATCTTTGAGTGGCAATTTCTCCTTATATCACATTCTTGACACGTCCTTGAATATTCTCATCCAATTTTTGCTCTACAACCACAAAGTAGGACATTGCCTAGGGTTTTGTTGTAGACCAGCCTTCTTCTAGTTGTTTTTCCTAGGTTTCCTGGGAGGAAGTTGGAACCAGTGATTCATATCATCCTCATGCTCTTGAAACTATTCTTTGAGTTTTGATTGCTCTTTGGCCCATTGATCAACTCGTGTGTCGACCACTAGGGGATACCTTGCTTCAGGTTCCTCTTGCAAACTTTGATTTAGTTCTATTTAAATAAATGTCTAAAAGAAAAATATGATAACACACACGAGACTTTATTAATTCGGGGCAGTGCCCAAAACTGATTGCACAATACATGACTATGTTTCCTTATAAAGGAAATAACATGTACTCAACTGTAACTAACTCATTTACTTAACTGCAGATGACTCATACTGAACACAATGAGTTTATTATACTCTAAAACATTCAAGACTCTAGTTCTACACAATCTAGGACATTTTCATGAGTTCCACATAATCCAAAACATTCTATTTCTCCATTAACTCTAAGTCTCCCCCTTAATGGAGAAATGAATTATTTATCACACCCAACATGTCTCTACATAGCAAGAACTTGTATTTTTTATCCCAATGCCTCTAGGAACACACACAGGACAAAGAGGGCTTATGAAAGCTCAAAAATCAAAGTGATTTGAATGCTTTCAAACCAAGACCAGAGTGTAGATCTCGTCGTCTTGATCACGGTGGTGTGAATGGTTCATCAATCTGAGTCTAGATGAGGAAGATAGAGGAAATCAAAGTTGGGTTGACTTTTGCTGACTAAGCAGGATTAATGAAGACACAATTTGGACTTTTTTCCAGCAAACAGAATCCAGCCAACTCTGGCCGGATTCCAAGCGAAATTTTCGCCTGGTTAATTTGTCTCCTTTGGTCATTTTTCGATTTTTTTTAAATGGCTAATTGTTGTAGTAAAAACAATATATATATATATATTATATATATATATATCTACTATATAATTTTGGGGTGCGGGTCCACCAACCCTGCACCCCCCTATCAATAACAAAAAAATAATTAATTATGCGATGGGCCATGATCCGCGGGCCTCCTTAAACTACTGTAGCCAAAACAAGGGGTGAGCGGCCATGACCCCGCCACCCCCGGATCTACACCCAACGACACCATTAAACATAGTGGGGGCACGGGTTGTCAACCCTGCCGCCCCCGGAACCTCTCCACACATGCAATGATCATCGAAGGGAAAAGGGGCGTGAGCCACCAAAATAGTGGACCCTCCGCCCCACAATTAAAAAAAAAAAAAAAAAAAAAAAAAAAAAAAAAAAAAAAAAATGGGAGGGGCGAGGTTTGACCACCCGACCCCTCGTCAACAAAATATCTAAATTAACCACTGTGCCAACCGAACAACATGGTAAAGTCTACCCATTAATTTATATAAAAATCCATCATTTCGTCAATGTGGGCAGATGGAGGAACCAGGAGCGGACACGAAATTCAAGGAGACATTTTTTAATTAATTTTTAATGCTGGTGGAACCATGAAGGAGAAAAATTTTCAGGAGGGTGAAATTTTTGTAGTGTCCAAATTGGACAAATTTTATGTCGATCCTACACCTCTAGGCGACATGAACCCGATGGCGCAATCAGTTTCCTAATCTGAGCAGCCGATTTGCAGAGGACCCGGAGGAGGGAATCTTTGAGGAATCTAGGGGGAATCTAAAAGATTCCTTGAGCCCCAGATTTTCATTTTTTCATAATGCAGAAATTTGACAGTCGATTGTGCACTATTCGACGCCACAAATCTGATGGTGCATTCGGAATTTCCATTTGCTCATTCTATTTTTCGGCCATTTTTATAAGAGGAGTGCAGGTGTCAGCATTCGACGTGCAGTCATTCCATGAGATTCGATGCTGCGAAATTGATGGTACAACCAACTTCAACAGCTTGACATCCTTTTCTTCAAATGGCCCCTGGATGTGAGGTATATGCAGTGTGTTCATGTACTTCTTTTGTTATGCATTGTGTTGCACAGATCTTTGTTTGATGTTTGATGTGGGATCTTGTTTCTTACTTGTTTTCATGATTCCTACTTGATGTGATGCGGAATCGTCTATGTGATGTACTTGTTGTCATGATTCATCATGTTTTGTTCGAGATCCCTTTATCGTCATGTCAATGGGATACTCCAATTGTCGCCATGTATGTTTGCATTGAGATACCTTTTATGCCATGTTAGCGAGATGCTCATCATGCATGAGTTTATGTCATACTGATAGGAGTTCCTTTTGATTGAGAGTTCCTGTAGCAGAACATCTCTTGGAGCCACTCCTGCGTGAGGGCATTTTCCTTGTATGATAGCAACATCCCCTCTTATGTACCTCATCACTATTGACAACACTTAATGTAGCGACCTACACCATCTTGACACCGGGGCTTGGAGACGTAGTCCCTCCTGGACGAACTCTGTTATCAACGGCTTATGTTTTCATGTGTTGATGATTGTTATGTTCCTCTTCTTTACAACATGCAAATGTATTCTGAATTTATGTTCTTTTAAAAATGCAATTTAACACATCACGAAAGTAAAAGGTCTTGGAAGGGTCCTTTGTCACACCTGGACCTAGATCAAGTGGTATCGGAGCGGTCTTTGTGTGGATGTGAATTGCAAGTGTGAACAATGGAACGTGCAGGGATAGAGGATGAAAAAGTGATGTACGAGACCATGCTCAAAATTTCTCAAAGGGTGGAAATAATGTATGAAACTCTACAGAAAGAGACATAAGAAAAGGAGCGATTGCAGCTTCAATTGCAAGCCACAGAAGAGGCCCTGGAAGAACTGAAGCACAACAACCAAAATCTTCAAATAGATAACGTTGAAATGAAGATGCGTCGTCATGAAGAGAAAAAGGAGAAACATAGATTGCTACGACAACTGCAAGCTAAGGACGAGGCCTTTGAAAAGTTGCAACGTGACCCATGTGAGGTAAAAAGTAGTTCTCTAAATTTCCTGATGATGATTTCATCATTTTTAAAAATCATACCACAGGAATTAGCTCCAAACTGTTGAAGATAATGGGGTATGAAGGAAAATGCTTAGGCGTTAATGGCCAAGGCATTGTCAACCCCATCAAAGTAGAAGAATTACCCCATCAGGAAGGAATTGGGTATGTCAGAAAGGAAGTTGGGGAATACGCCAAGACAGCTAGCGAACCAACAACAACAGATGATGAGAAGCCCTAATCAGTGCTTTCCAAATCGATAGAGGAGGTAAAATATGTTGATTTCCTTTCAGTTTCATCTTCACATAGTATGCTTTATGTTGGAGATTTGGAGATCCCAATTATAGGGGCAAACATGAGGCTCCTTACAAGGACGAGGCACGAAAGGAAGAACAACTTGGTGTTAATAAACAAGGCATAACTCAACCATTGGAGGTTGTGCAAAGACCTCAATTTGTAGGCTTGAGATACATCGAGGGAGAATGCTTGAGGGTGTCAGATTCTTTCGAGACATCATCGAAATCGTCAAGGAAAGAGAACGATGGGAACACATCCCCATCATCCCATGGCAGTTTCCATGGCAGGGAAAGAGCTGAGGCGAGCTCTTATCGCCATACTTACACCAGAGACGACAAGGAGAGGTATAACCAGTTTCGACATTCGAATGTTCATTTTGATTATAATCATGTAGTTAATGATGAACGTAAAACATGGCATCGAAAAACATGTACCTTTTGTGGATTACATAACCATACATTTTCTAAGTGTTGGAAAAGAATGACAGCACACAAAAGGATGAGGCGTGAAAGACCCTCTCAACAGCAGGTAAAGAAACATGTTAAGCAGATCTGGAGGAAGAATACCTATTGCAGTCATTGCGACAGAAGTGGCCATCAAAGAGCCACATGTTGGAGACTCCATCTAGAGTAGTGCCTTAAAGACAAAGTGTCAATGCATGAACCAAATGAAATAGTTGTTTGACCAACAAAACCACCACAGGGGGGTGACCCTTTCACCTTGATAAGTGAGAAATGGTTTTTAGATATGTTAGTGTTTCATGGTCATGCTTTTGTAAATCGTTTGTTGCATTTTAAAATGTAAAAGTGATGATGTGTTTTCTATCACTTGTTAGGCAACAATGATGTCTGGTCTTATTTTGAGTTGCATTTTAAACTCTGAAAGTGATGTCATGTTTCCATCACTTGTCAAAGAAAATAGTGTTTGGCCTTATTGTTGTAAATCATGTGTTGCAGTGATAATGTGTCCATCACTTGTTGAAGCAACAATGATATGTTGGCCTTGTTTTCATAGTTGGCGTATTTTGTCTATTTTGATGTAAACTTGACCACCGAGTATGTGTTATAAACTTGTGGCAAGTGTGGGATGCTTGAGTCATTAGCTGGTCATGAAAGGCAACATGTAATTTGCAAAACGATGTACTACAGGTTGCAGAGATTGCAGGGGTCGGCTCATCGCTTAAGGCTCTGAAGAACAAAGGTGAATGAGATGGAAGCGAGACCTTTCAGGACACTTGTGGTGCAAACAAGGTACAGAGAATTTGCAGATTATTTCTCATGCTTTTGGAGGACCAAAAGCTCCTCAGTGGGGAGGATTGATCTAGATGGCTCCAAGAACACACACAAGATAAAGAGGGCTTATGAAAGCTCAAAAATCAAAGTGATCAAAATGCTTTCAAACTAGGACCAGAGCGTAGATCTTGTTGTTCTGATCGCGATGGTGTGAACGGTTCGTCAATCCGAGTCAGGATGAGGAAGATAGAGGCAGTCAAAGTTGGGTGGAGTTTTGCTGACTGGGCAGGATTAATGAAGACACAATTTGGATTTTTTTTCGGTGGATGGAATTCAGCCAACTACGACCATATTTCGGGCGAAATTGTCGCCTGGTTAATTTGTCTCCTTTGGTCATTTTTCGATTTTTTAAAAATGGCTAATTGTTGTAAGTAAAAACAAAAAATATATAATTTTGGGGTGGCGGGCCACCAACCCCGCCACCCCCCATATCCAATAACAAAAAAATAATTAATTGTGGGCCGACAGGCCATGACCCCCACCGGCCCTCCCTTAAACAATTGTGCCAAAATAAGGGGTGGGCGGCCATGACCCCACCACCCCCAAATCTCCACCCAACGACACCATTAAACATAGTGGGGGCACGGGCTGTCAACCCCGCCGCCCCGGAACCTCTCCACACATGCAACGATTGTCGACGAGAAAAGGGGCACGGGCCACCAAAATAGTGGACCCGCCACCCCACAATTAAAACATAAACAAACTAAAATGTATTATGGGAGGGGCGGGGTTTGACCATCCGAACCCTCCTCAATGAAACTTCTAAATTAACCACTGCGCCAACCGAACCATGTGGTAAAGTCTGCCCATTAATTTATATAAAAACTCGTCATTTTGTTAGTGCAAGCAGATGGAGGAACCAGGAGCGGGCATGGAATTCGAGGCGACATTTTTTAATTAATTTTTAATGCAGGTGGAACCATGAAGGAGCAAAATTTCCAGGAGGGTGAAATTTTTGCAGTGTCCAAATTGGACAAATTTTATGTCGATCCTACACCTCTCAGCGACACGAACCCGATGGCACAGTCAGTTTCCTAATCTGAGCAGCCAATTTGCAGAGGACCTGGAGGAGGGAATCTTTAAGGAATCTAAAAGATTCCTTGAGCCCCAGATTTTCATTTTCTCATAATGCAGAAATTTGACAGTCGATTGTGCACTATTTGACGCCAGAAATCTAATAGTGTGTTCAGATTTTCCATTTACTCATTCTATTTTTCAACCACTTTTCTAAGTGGAGTGTAGGTGTCAACATTCGGCATGCAGTCATTCCATGAGATTCAACGCCGCGAGATTGATGGTATGGCCAGCTTCAGCAACTTGACATCCTTTTCTTCAAATGGCCCCTAGATGTGAGGTATATGCAGTGTGTTCATGTATTTATTTTGCTATGCATTGTGCTGCATAGATACCTGTTTGATGTTTAATGTGGGATCTTGTTTCTTACTTGTTTTCATGATTCATGTTTGATGTGATGCGGAATCATCTATGTGATGTACTTGTTGTCATGATTCGTCATGTTTTATTCGAGATCCCTTTGTCGTCATGTCGATGGGATACTCCAGTTGTCACCATGTATGTTTGCATTGAGATCCCTTTTATGCCATGTTAACGGGATGCTCATCATGCATGAGTTTATGTCATATTGATAGGAGTCCTTTTAAATGAGAGTTCCTGTAGCGGAACATCTCTTGGAGCCACTCCTGCATGAGGGCATTTTCCTTGTATGATAGCGACATCCCCTCTTATGTACCTCATCACTATTGACAACACTTAATGCGACGACCTACACCATCTTGACACCAGGGCCCGGAGACGTAGTCCCTCCTGGACGAACTCCATTATCAACGGCTTATGTTTTCATGTGTTGATGATTATCATGTTCCTCTTTTTTACAGCATGCAGATGTATTCATTTATGTTATTTTAAAAATGCAATTTAACACATCACGAAAGTAAAAGATCTTGGAAGGGTCCTTTGTCACACTTGGACCTGGATCAATTTTCCTAAAGGCTTAGTAAATATGTCTGCCACATTATCATTTGTATTACAATAGATCAAATTAATTTCCTTTGATTGTATCTTTTCTCGTACAAAATGATGTTGTGTCTCAATGTGCTTTGATCTTGCATGATACACTGGGTTGTTTGCCAATTTGATAGAGCTTTGATTGTCACACTTGATAACTATTGGTCCTTCCTATTTTTCTCCCATGTCTTCAGGAATTCTTCTTAGCCAAATTGCTTCGCAGGTTGCATTGCATAGGACCTTATACTTTGCTCCAGTGGAAGACAAAGAAACAATTGATTGTTTATTGCTACTCCATGACAAAATACTGGATCCAATATTGAATGCATAACCGGAGGTGGACTTCCTGTCATCTAGATCTCCTACCCAATTAGAATCCGAATAACCTATCAACTCAGCATTCAAATCATTAGTATATTTAATACCAAAGTTTTTAGTCTCCTTCAAATATCAAAGAACTCTCTTTATTGCTTTCTAGTGACTTTCATGTGGTTTTTCCATGGATTGACAAAGTATGTTGACTGAATATGCAATATCTGGTATGGTTATAGTTAAATAATTCAAACTTCCCACCAATTTTCTATATAATGTGCCATCCACTTCTTTTGTTTTGTCATCACTACTGAGTTAAACATTTTGGTCCAATGGTGTAGATATTGCTTTACATCCATTCATATTGAATCTCTCGATTAATTCATGTGTGTATTTGATTTGTGTGACACGGTTTCTATCATTATCTCTCCAAACTTCAACGCCTAAACAATAATGCAGCTCTCCAAGATCCTTCATTTCAAATTCCTATGACAGAATGTGTTAGGCCCCTATACTACCAGTGTAACCCCTTATTGTTATGTAACAACCCCCTTATTATATTGATGTACCCATGTAGTGCCCATATTGTTACTATTGTGCCCCATAGAAGCCCACTATTGTTATTATTGTGCCCTTACATTATTATTGTTATGTCGGCTCTGATTATGTTATGTGCCCTTAGACTCCTATATATAGAAAGGAGGTCTTTTCATTTGTATCATCCAAGAATTGTTCATTTATGTAATGTAAAGGAGGTTGCCCCCTCGAAGAGGCTGAATTCTAAGTCGTTGGACACCCTTGGAAGGCTATAAAATCAAGTGACTTCTACCTCATTTGGACACCATCATGAGACACTCTTCTATATTGGTTTTTGTCTCACACAAGTCTGAGTCTCGCCCACAGAGGAACAAGTTTCGTCTGAGGCGAAATTGTAGGGTTCAAAGCTCGTGTCTCAGTTTTAGGGTTTTGGGCCATAGTCACAGGCACACCACAAGATGAATTTGACCATAGTCACTCACAAAGAAGATCATCCATGTGACTGGAGCCTTCCAGTCACATGAACAACTCCCCATCCATGCAACATGGATTTAGGGTTTCAAAATCACAGTCACTCACTTCTCTCAGTCTAGATCCAACCCCACTCGCTTGTATGCTAGGCTTAACTATGTCACAAGGCCACTGTAGTTGCTCACATGATTCCTTCATGCAATTGATACCTAAATGATGAATTCTCGATTGTTTGAAGATTTTTCTAAGTGACTATATGGCTCAATGTTTGACTACAGAAAATGACGGTTCATTACGGACATCACAATCATATTTTTGAGTATAATCTTTGTTCAGTTCTTTAAGGTCCCACCTTACCAACTATCAATAATATAAAGAATTAGAGGTCACATTAATCACTAATACTCATTTTTATTTGTTTTTAGCATTACAAACTTAGTTATCATGTAATCATATCCCTTCATATATTTCAATATAAGAATATCACATAAGAAGTGAGGGATAACTTTCCCTTAAAACCAATTCCAAAACAAATTTCCCCTCAAGTTTAAAATATGATAGCATGTGCTCTTTTCATACTTGTACATGAGCTCTATGGAAGAATGGAAATAAATTCCACCATAATTCCATGTTTGAACATTAAGCTAGATCAACCTATTTGGTTTCCTAGATTATGCTAAATAAGATCCACCTATTGACTCTTGATATCACAAATACAAAAATATCATGCGTGTATTACGAAAATCACATATAAGTATATGAGTATTAACCTACCTATAGTAAAGTAACTGAGGGAAAAATATGCCTCTCCTCATTAGTGAATCGAATAAATGTCATATGTTTATGAAATGGAATTACAAAATTTATTAACCCAAAAACATTTCCAAATTGATCATTTAAAAATTCTCAATCTCAATTATTAAGGAAATGCTTCAATCATGATTTGTATAATGAATGTTGCAGCAAGAGCAACTATCATTACCAATCTAGAAACATATTATTCTTTAAAATGTGTCAAGTAAAATAATGGAATTGCATAAATTAGGCACAAGTAGTTGTTTTCTACAATCACTGAAGCACAACAATGCACCCACGAATGCCTGTAGCTCAAGCGAAACTTATTATGCCCACTTGCATAAAATCCTACAGAATTAGCCATTGTAAAGTTGTTTCCAACAAAAACCCCCTTTTTATGAAATATTTATATAATAAAAGTAACAACTATCCTATTCTCTATTCACATTTCAGCGAATTATTAAATTATTTTCACATTCAACCAAAAACTTGTAGAGCTAGGAAGCTACATCCATCAAATAACCTATTCATAAATTTCTAGTACATAAAGACTACAGTAAGTAAGAATTTTACTCTAACAATTTATATGCACAAAATCTATAGCCATTTAGGAATTTTGACAAACACTTTGCAAACATGTAATCTATAGCCATTGAGTCATTTTGACACACTTTGCAAGCATGCAATCTACAGCGATTGAGGCATTTTGTCAAACACTTGGCAACAATGAATTTGAGATTCTTCTTCAACCTATTTAGCTCATAAAATTCAGAAATTGAAACTTCAAATGTTGGCATCTTAAAATAGAGACTAAACAATCTTATTTTTTCATAAAAAACTCGATAACAAGCGCACATAATTGATAGCATCAATCTGCAAAATCGCCAAGATTTACGATTGGGGTTTTGAAAAGTATGATTTTGGAATGCAATTGAGGGCTACATGGCCCTCAGGCACGAATACTCCCTGAGGTTGAGCTGAATCGCAACAAAAAATCCTATAGATTCAATTTTTTAAAGCAAGAAAACTTTGGATCTCATTTACCACTTTTGTCAAACACATAGCATGCAAACTTTCATCTACAACTCTACATGAAGAAAAATAACCAAAAATTATGCTACTATGATTTTTTCATTGAATTTATGAATTTCTATGTTCACTATATAAATTCTTGATACAAGTAATTAATCAAACATTTTATAAACTGCAAAGATACTCCCCTTTACATAAGTTGAGAAACGTATTGCAGCCACTACTACAATTTGAAAAACACATGGCAACCTTGAATGGTGCAACCATTAATACTTTCTATAAATTAATTTTCAATAGAAAAACAATACAAACATACATACAATAAACTACATCCATTGAGGTGTTTCTTAAAATATTTAGTGTGCAACCACTTTTTTTCTTTTAGATCTAAGTTTCAACCAACAACCGAATTCAAGGGAAGTAAGAACCATGTATTAAATTGCTAAAAGGGACAATGGAATGCTATCAAACATATAATATTAGTTTTAGATAATAAACATTACTTGCTACGGACAAAATTTCATTATAAGAAGAATTTGAAATAGTTGGCAACACATTCTTCTTTTCATTCCCTGCATGTAAATTCTCATACATAGTTGCCAAGAAATTGTTATCTCAAAAATAACTTTCCAAATATTTCATAAATATTCATAATTTTGTAATAATTTAAAGTAGAAATAATAAATTTAAAATCTCCAAAATTTCAAGAGAATTTAATGATATATTTGACAATGTGTGTGTGTGTGTGTGTGTGTGTGTGTGTGTGTGTGTTTGTGTGTGTGTGTGTATAACTCGAAAATGATGAGAGTATGCTGCAACTCCAATGCCCTTACCAACTCATTGTGAACCATTCGGTTTTCCACCCAACAATATCCAGGGAGAAGTTCTCTCCCTAGAACCCCCAAGTTGTAAGAGCTCACAAGAAGTACCAAAATATAGCAATAGAGAGATATACAAGGCATGTTTAGGAAGATAAGTTTTACTTCCTCTTAATACGACTCATTTTCAACTCCATTGGGTAGATATACTTATTAATTTACATTAAAATTTGGCTACTTTCCAAATATCTCCCTCTCGCAATCTTCTACAAATCTCTCAAACTCTTGGTATCACCATGCACCTCCCTCATGTAAGAATACATGAGCCACATATATAGGAGGAGAAAAAAATTATTGTCGTAAAGGAGGAATATGCATGCCTTGTATTCCATTTATAGGAGTGTAAATCATGCCATTAAGTAGAGGTATGCATGCCTTAGTTAAGGAGAGTTTAACATATGCATTAAAGAGAGCGTAAGAAGAGTCTTTTATGACATGTATTTAATGAGTGTAAGAGGAATATGACATTATTTGATGAGTGCATAAAACATAGTGTAATGTATTATTAAAAGAGAGAGAGATTTGCATAGAGCCATGAGAGTCATCAAGGAGAGAGGTGTGAAGTGATTGAGGAGATGAAAGTGATGTGTAATTCCCTTTTAATAATAATATCATAGTCTCATAAGAGATAATACTACTAATAATACTATTGAGGATTAAGTCAAGATTGAACTATTATGATTGAGTAATGATACGTTAAGTGATTTTCCTTCAACTATACTTGATTACCCATTGATTGCAGGTCACTTACTATTTTTGGAAAGTCATACTTGAGTTGCTAGACATGACTTATGATTTTTAGAAAGTCACTCCATAATCATCAAAGATGAGATTTTATTAAGGAAATTCATCCCTGAGCTGGCCATGAGTGGTATTTTTCTTCTGGAGAATAGGGATTCCGCATCCCTATTGCATAAAACTCTGTGCCTTAGTAGGTTGAGGACTTCACACCATGATTTACTCCAAGGATTCAAGATTCCACACCTTTTCCTTTTAAATATTTAGGACTTTGTGTCCCAAACATTTTATTATAGATCCAAGACTCCACGTCTTTATCTTCCATGGATTTATGACTCCACTCCCTAATCCTTTTATTATAGATCTAAGACTCCATGTCTTTAACTTTCATGGATTTAGGACTCCGCACCCTAATTTCCATGGCTTATCATCTACTCTACTTTGAAAATTTGTGGTTCACCTCAAGATACTAATTGTGAGCTCATACCAATTTGATGGTTCATTGGAAAGGCCTTGTTCCAAAACCTACACACATCACAATCTCATAGATCAAAGGAATCAAATGAATTTCATAATTAACTTATTCAAATTTTCCAAAGATTGTGCATGACTTCCACAGTCATTTTGGTTCTAGAGAAATTAATTCCAGAACCATTTATAATTTGAACATCCTTGTTTGCAAATAACCATGTCCCCTGTCAGATCCTATTCAATACAAATTTAAGCATCATGTATCATGACTTCCACAATCATTTATAATTTGAGCATCCTTGTTTGCAAATAACCATTTCTCATGAAACATCTTTCTCAATACAATATTAATCATATATAATCATACAAATCATGTATCATGACTTCCATAGTCATTTATAATTTGAGCATCCTGGTTTACGAATAATGAGGTCCCCTACCACATCCTGCTTAGTACAATATTATGCATATATAATCATACAAATCATGTATCATACATTAATCATAATTAAACATACGTTCCACATAACCATGATCATTCATGGATCTTTTGTCTTAATCATGGATCACTATCCATGTCATACACATATGTCCAAACTAGGATACCAAAAGAATATGATCTTAACAAAAATTTGTGTTTATAGACACAACCATAGATATTTTCATAAGCACATAACAACCAGGTGATTCAAACTAGTTCTATAGCATATAAGAATGTACATAAGTATGTCGTGCATAATCTTATATGTAACATTGCCAAGGTGGGACACTATAGGTTCATTTATGGATGTTGTAGTTGTTTTTGTTGGTTAGTTGCATAAATGAAGATATGGATAATTGTACTCTCTTTTGCTTAATTATTTAATGACGATCTAATAAGAAGAATAATTTGAAAGGGTGTTCCCCATAGTGGGTTTTTCCCTGTTCTCCAACCAATCCTGGTGTCTCTACATGTGAATGATTTTCTTCTATTTTAGATTTATGTTCCACTGCATTGATGATGATGATATTTTTATTTCTACATAGTTGCATATGCTTATGAATAATGATGTAAATATGAATACTGTTTTCATGTTATGGGGTGAACTTAATTTGAATAAAGAAATGAAATTATCAAAGAAAAGAACAATATAGCCCTATGAAAAATTAACATCTTCCTCTTTCATTTAAGGAGAGGATGAAGTATGATAACCCAAATACCATGGATGAAGTTATTAGGAAGGACTCCATATGTTACTAGTAGGAAAAGAAGGAAAATAGAAGTCTCAAACCATGGCCTAGTAAGAAAAGAGATCGAGTGACCCAAGGAGGAAAAAGTGGCATGTTTGGGTCATTTGAATAAACAGAGAAGAACCATACGAAGCAGAGTTGGAACAAAAAGAGTATTCAGGCAACCAAAAAACAAAGTCAACACCAAGTTGGGTCTAAAAACATTGAAGTTTCGAAAAGAGGGGATGGTGAGGAGAAGGAGCCTCTAAGACGTTAGGGTTGAAAATAACCCCATTTGTTGCAAAAACGTCCCCACAACAATTGGACTGTGAAAAATTTATAGTATCTTTAGGAAGCCTTTGTAGTTAATGATGTGGCTATGAATGTACCATGAATTATTGTAGCATTGGATGAATGTTATGTATAACACCAATAAAAAAATAGTGGAAATTAAAGGTATTATTCATAACCAACTTATTTTTGTTTTTGACATACGTGGGTGCTAGTCTGAGTTATGTGTAAAGAAAAGGCTGAAAAATATAAGAATACTTGGTTGGTTCAACTAGCCATGGGGAAATAAAGAGAAAATTTGTAAACTAGAAAAAATCATATCTAATGTCCTTAAATGGAATTCATACCTCTATAGATTTAAATGTTCTACCATTGGGATCATGCAATGTTTTAATAGGTATGGATTGGTTAGAGAAACAATGAGCAATTGTAAACTTCCTAGACAAAATTGTTACCTACACAGCTGAAATGTGAAGCTGAAAGTTATGAGGGGCATACCTAGACTTGGATTTGTATGAAAAATATCTATGTTACAGTTGAAAAGAACTAAAAGAAAAGGATGTAAACTTTTTACCATCCAAGTGGAAGATCACTCCCTAAACATGAAAAGAAAAATTGTGAATGAGTTGGAGGTCATCCAAGAAAATTTGAATGTGCTTCTGGATGAAATTTCTAAGTTTCCCCCAAAATGGGAAATTGACTTTTCCATAGAATTAATAGTGGGAGAAGCTATGGTTTTGAACACTCCCTATCGAATGAGTGTACTAGAGTTGATGGGATTGAAAATAGAGTTGCTAGAAATGCTTAACAAAGGGTATATTCAACATAGTGGGTCATAATGGGGTGCAGTAGTCCTTTTTATGAAGAAGAAATATGGGCCTTTTATATTTTGTATAGACTACTAACAATTAAATAATTTACTATTAAGAATAAGTAACCCCTTCCAAGAATATAAGATTTATTCGATCAAGTGAGAGTGGTGGCCATATTCTCGAAAATAGATCTCAGATCTAGATATCACCAATTTAGGATTAAATAGGGGCATATACCAAAAATAACATTCCACATGATGCATGGGAATTATGAGTTTACCATATTACCATTTTGGCATACTAATTCCCTTGCTACATTCATGTGCCCGATGAACAGTGTATTCCGTAAGTTTATGGATAAGTTTATGTTAATTTTTAGAAATGAAAAATTAATTTATTTAAAAAATCGAGAAGAACAAAAACAACTTTGGAAATAGTTATGCATACCCCGCATGAGCACTAATTATATGCTCAATTTAGCAAATTTGAATTCTTCAAGGATAAGATACAATACGTCGGACATGTTATATCAGGAAAAGGTATAATTTTGGAAGCTGAAAGTAAGGGTCATTCTTGATTGGTCAGTCCTAAAAGACATGGAAGACATAAGATCCTTTATGAAGATTACTAGATACTATCACATATTTCTAAATCCCATATACCAAATCCCATAACTTCCTTGTAGAAGAAGGGTGTGAAATTTTTGTGGACACAAAAGTGTAAGGAAAGTTTTGAAAAATTAAAACATATTCTCAAAGTAGCCCCCATAATAAAAATAATCGACCTGGGTAAATAATTTGTTATATTTATAGATGCCTATTTAGATGGCCTTGAGGGATTACTAATGTAGGATGGACACATAAGATATTATGAGTCACAAAATTTAAAGGAACATGAAAATAATTATGCATTCTATGATTTAAAGTTGGAAGTAGTCATCTATTCATTAAGAATGTGGAGGCATTACTTAATTTGAAAAATATTCACCTTGATTATAGATCACATAAGCTTGAAATACTTTTTCAACCTACTTGATATGAACACAAGACAAACTTGATGTTTGGGATTCTTAAGTGGTTATGAATTTGAAGAAAAGTAGATAAAGGAAAACAAGAACTTACATAATGGTTGATGTGTTGAGTCATGGCTTAAAACATTTATGCGAGGTTGTTACGATCATAATTTAAGTAGATTTTGCTAAAAGAATAAAGGCAGCGACTTTAAAAGATCATGATTATAATTTGATATGTGACAAATTGAGGGGTAAAATTATCTAAAAATAACAAGAAGAGTATGAAATCAATGAAGAAGGACTACTGGTATACAAAAATTGACTTTACATTCCAAATGATGAAGAAATTAAAAGATTACTTTGAAATAAATATCATAAAAAGCCATATGAAACACTACCAGGATATCATAAAATGCTTTATGGACTTAAGAAGTATTTTTTCTAGCTTAGAATGAAGAGGGATATTGCATAATATTTGGCTGGATGTCAAGAATTTCAGTTAGAGAAGGTGGAGCATGAGCACCCAGTAGGATTACTAATCCCTCTACCAATACATGAATGGAAATGGGAAGTGATACCACTAGAATTTGCTAGCTTATCTACTAGATGGGATCTGTACTCGACATGCTCTCACAAGCATGAAATGGAACTGGATCCCATAGGAAAATTTGCTTGTCTATTTCCATTGCAGACTATTATCATAGATTAGTTTCATAGGAGTTTATGAAATGTTGGTAGATAATTTATTTGCATTAATTCACTATATGATCCATGAGATTGAACCTCCTTGCATGAACAATCAGGTGAAGGAGGTATTGCATGACATTGTAGATTGGATTTCCTCATCATAAGGCACATTAAATAGATTTTTTGTATGCTAGACAACCCCTCACCTCATTCCTAGGTATGTGACTAACAAGGTGGTCTTGCATGAGGTAGCTTATAAACTGGATAATGGATTGTCTATGTAGCTCCGTAGCAGGAGAAAATCTCCTTGGCCCACTCTTCCTTTACCGATTGGACTTAATGAGCTAAAGTGCCTTAAGGTAACTGGGCCTAAAATTGAAAAACTCAAGCATCTTCATTTTGGGACATTGAATTTTCACAGATTTGATTGTAGAAAGGTGTGAATGAAACATTGTGATAAGATAAAATACATCTGGCCATATGTACCAATGACTACTTATAAGGATGAAAAGGTGAAGAATTGATAAAATGCATTGAGAAAGAATCGACCAGGAGATAAGGCAAGTTCCTCTCAGGTCCCCCAGACCCTAGATGTACATATGGAGGAAATACAAGAAGTAGAAATTACTCAAGTGAAAATAGTAGCACCATGGAATAAGATGAAGCATGATCCAGTGGAAGAATATAACATCAAATTTAAAGTCAATCCCATGTGAAAAGGGTCCATAGAGGTAAAAAAAACTACAAGACAAAGAGCACAAGAAAGAAAAGGAGAAATCACATAAAAAAGAAGAAGAAAAGAGGAAGTAGGATGAAATGCTCAAATAGACACACAAAGCAGAGGAAGAAATAAGGAAAGCAAAAGAGGATATGAGAATAATAGAAGAAGCTGAAAAAATAAGTGGTCATGGGAGGAGGAAGTTGTACAAGTAATGGAGGAAGAACATATGGCCTAAGAGATAGAAGCATAATTGGAAGAAGAGGATGTTGTTAAACTTATTGCATATGAACCAGGAACTCCATTACAAACTCCTCTTTCTATCATCAGTCTCCCATTCAACAAAATTTAAATTTCCCCTCAACCAAATGTTACGGTCATGGATGTACGAAACGTTACCTTCAACCAATTGAAGAAAAGGATTGAGAAAGAAATGTGTTGTTACTTCCCAAATGATCTAGATCATCTAGTCTACATATCCACAAAAAATGTAATAATATGTAATGCCAGGAGGGACCCCTGAGAATTCATGGAAACAAATGTGCTTTCACGACCATAGCACAAGACAACTTAGAATATCTTATGAATTAAAATGAAATCTTTACAAAGGGTTAGTTATGGAAAAGTGATAGGTAGATCATCTCACTAGAGAGAATCAATGGTTGTCCTCTACCGATCTTTGTACAGTGGAGTTACAATCAGCTATACTTGAGAAATTGAGTCCAATGGAAGAGATCATGGAATGGTTATATAAATAAATGATTCTCTTTCATGAGGTAGTGGCACCCCTATTTGATATATAGAAGAAAGCTCAATAGATCATGAAACTCCTGACGATTTCAAACAAAGTGTAGATTTGATACAAGATTGGGGTGTTAAGTATTCAAATGTTCCATAATAGTTGGTAAAGAATGACATAATTGCTACTAAGATGGATAGAGTACAATTAAGACTCTATATTTATAAATACATTAACCTTGGCGAACAATATACCAATTCCATAGCTACATATGGTCGAATACATGGTGGTTAGGAGTCCCTCACATAGAAGCATATAATTCCTTCTACTGGTTCACTAGGAGAGATAAGAGTAAGGATGTCATCACATGGGATATAAATTAGTTTACAGAAAAAATAAAGCAAGCAATAGGATAGGAAGGATTGGAAGTCACCAAGAACACTACTCTACAATATCAAATTACACTAGCCAATGTTCACATGAAATTACCTTGGCTATGGAATAGTGTACAATCCAAATCAAAATAAATATTATCATATGCACTAGAGGTGAAGATGCGATATGTTGTGCGACTCCCAATTCGAGTCAAGATCATCACAGGATGCCATGCTCAAAACAAAATCACAAAGGAGAGAAAGAAATTAGGAAAGTAGAAGAGGATAGGAGAAGAATAGAAAAAGATTAGCAACATAAGCAGTCATGGGAGGAAGAAGTTGTACAAATAATGGAGGAAGATTTTGTACAAACAATGGAGGAAGAATAGATGGCCTAAGAGATAAAAACATAATTGGAAGAAAATAATTTTATTAAACTTATTTCAGATGAACTAGGAACTCCATCAAAACCTCTTCTTTCCAGTGTCCATCTCCCATTTAGGAAAATTGGAATTTTCCCTCCACCAAATGATAGGGTCATGGTTGTATTCAATGTTACCTTCAACCAATTAAAGAAAAGGCTTGAGAAATAAATGTGTTGTTACTTACCAAATGATCCATATCATCCAGTCTGCATCTCCACAAAAAAGGTAATAACAACTAATACTAGGAGAGACCCCCAAGAATTCATGGAAACAAATGTGATTTCACAACCGTAGCGCAAGACAACTTAGGATATCTTATGAATGAAGATGCAAAGTTGATAAAAGAGTTGGTTGTGGAAAATTGATAGGTATATCATCTCACTCGAGAGAATCAATGGTTTACTTCTACCGATCTTTGTATAATGGAGTTATAATAAGCTATACTTGAGGAATTGAGGCCAATGGAGGAGATCATGGAATGGTTGTATAAAGAAATGATTCTCTTGCATGAGGTAGTGGCACCCCTATTTGATATATATAAAAATTCTCAAGAGATCCTAAAGCTCCTAAAGGTTGCAAATAAAGTTGTAGATCTTATATAGGATTGGGGTGTCAAGTATTCAGATGTTCTAGACTAGTTGGTAAAGAAGAACATAATTTCTACTAAGATGGATAGAGTATAGTTAAGACTCCATATTTATAACTACACTAATATTTATGAACAAGCTACCAACACCATAGCTACACATGGTTGACTGCATGGTGGTTTGGAGTCCCTCACACAGAAGCATATAATTCCTTCTGTTGGTTCACTTGGAGAGATAGGAGGTAAGGATGTCATCATGTGGGAGATAAAGTAGTTTATAGAGAAAATCAAACAAGAAAAATGATAGGAAGGTTTGGAAGTCACCAAGAACACTATTCTACAATATGAAATTGCACCGACCAAAGTTCGCACGAAAGTATCTTGGGTATGGAATAATGTACAATCCAACTCAAAATCCATATTGGCATATGCATCATAGGTGAAGATGTGATATGTTGTGGAGCTACCAATTCAATTCAAGATCATCACAATAGAGTTCAAAGCATGGCACTCATATATCACAAATGAACTCCACATAGAAGCTATTGATTTGTCTCTTTCTCATCTATGAGGACATTTTATCTTTGTCTTATATAGCCATTGTTTTATAGGTAATTTGTCTTTTTTAAATAATAAGTATAATGTAAATAAGTCAAAGAGACACATGTGGATTGTGAAGAAACACATATGGAATGTCAAGAGATATATATAGAATTCCAAGAGTCATGTTGGAATTCCATAAGTCATAGAAGTTAAGGAGTCACGAGGAAAATCAAGGGTGACTGTCAATTTTTATAAATAGGTCCTCATCACTCAAGCAAGGGGCTTGGAATCATATATTTGGTCTTGGCTTCTTTAGTGGTGCATAGGAGAGACAATCATTCTTTGGTGAGGTGATGCAGGAGCATCCAAAACCCTTAATTAATGGAGGAATCCAAAGCGGAGAGAAGAGGAGGACGCAGACCAAGGAGAAAAATAGGGACAAATCTATTTTAAAATGGAGAAAAGGATGGAATGGATAAGTCTCGAGGAGACTTATTAATTGTAAACTGCCATGCATGCATTATGGAGTGGTTTGTTAGAGGAGATCAAGGAGAGGATTGATCAGATTCTTCATAGTGATGTGATCCAATATTCCTGTAACGATGAATCAATATCTCTTATATATATATATATATATATATATATATACAAACCTGTGTGTTCAAGAGGGGAGGAGAGCGTAGAATAGAAATATGTGAAAAAAGAGATAGATACAATGTACTGGAGAGGAGAGTTTGTCGTAAGGCTAAAATTCCTTAGCTTATATAATAGTAAATTGTGTGTTTCAGCATTGGTTGTGCACTTGTATGTATTTCATATACATATATGTGTGTTAATGGTTTTAAATCCAATATTTTTAAGTGTGTTCAAATGTTGCAGGTTGATTAACCATCGATCATGGAAAGGATCGATGGTGACCCAAAGATATTAATGGAACTTATGAATGCTTGACAGACAGTGGTAGAACTGTGTTTAATGAAAAAATCCATCAAAGGTGAAGAAGATTAAGTTAAGAAGGAAGAAGGAAAGAATGCACAGGAGTCGTTTGATCACATGGATCAACAGCCATGATTTTATTGCATTGACGAAACTCTTTATGAGTTATCAGAACTCGCCAAAGTTCAATTGCAAATGCAGGGTTGCAATTAAGTGACAACCATTGGATATGGCATTAGATCGACGGCCCAGAAGTAATCAGTGATCACACTTCGGAAAGGTCAAGTGGCAGTGGGTAGTGATACGCCAATTAGGAGATGGCCAATGAAGCGATATGTTGATAGTTGTTGGATCGACAACGAGATGGGTGGAGTAGATTGAATCAGAGGTTGGGAATCAGAGAAGTAGAAAGGATTAGAGCAATGGAATGCCGATGGCCGATAAACGATTTACCGCTGACCGTCCTATCAGAAGGAGTATGGACGACGAAGATTAGCCGATCGGAGTGATCGCTATCATAGTTTTGGAGAAGGCATAAATCAGTGCAGCAATATGATTATGCAGTGTGAACTTGACGATTTGTGTAGTTGGGTTAATGATATTTCAGATCCAGCCTATGTGTTCCGGAGCGCATTTTTCCCCGTTATTCATTTTTAATTTGATTAATGTATAACTGTGGGTTTTAAGGTTTAAAAGCATATTTGAATGCTCCCAATAGTGTAAAACCCTCCAATAAGTGTTGTGGTCCATGATTACAAAGGCTTATAGCATCATAAATACTTCTGATAGGCTTTGTGGGCCATAACCCACAAGCCTCAAGATCAATTTTTAAAGGAAAAGGGATTTTGGTTAACCCCCAAATTCTCTTTTCATCATATACACAAATTCAACTGTCCTAGGAATTGGACTCTTCCATGGAGTCAAATCTTCAACCATTTAATGGTTACAGCCCCTTCATAAGTTCCTTTTATCAGAACTTCAATCACCCCACCAAACCTCCTATCAACATTCTTCCACTTTATAACCCATTACAAATGGAAAATCCATTTACAAAGGGAAATACTCCCAAAACACATTTTCCGCCCATGGTATGGCCTCTACACATTACCCGAGGATACTTTCATCTATTGTTCCCGTTGGGTTTATACATACATGTATGCATCCCCTCTTCTTTGACTCTGATATTCACCTATCGGAATGTTTAAATCACTTGAAAACCTTCGGCACAACACTTAATACAAATGTGAAGGAATACATTAAACTCTGCTCCAAAAACATATACCCAGACTTCAAATTCTATATATTTGCGTTCATAATTTCATCACATCCACTCCTCCTTATCAATTCTTCCATTGTTCTGATTTCCAACCTCCGATTCAATATCCGTCGTCCATCTCATTGTGAATCCAATGGCTATCGGCGCATCACCGATTGGCCTATTGGCGTTCTATCACACTAACCCTTGACTGCTTCAAAGTGCCGATATGCGACTAGTGATTAGATCTGGGTCGTCGATATGGACTTTTGATCCAACAGTCTAGGATCTGTCGCAATATCGTAATCACTATAACTCAATGCTCATTCTGATAACTTAAACAGGCTCCTGCCAATGCAATTAAATCACGGTCATTGGTCTATGAGATCAAACGGCTCCTGTGCACTGATATTTTGCTCCCTCACTGTTCTGTTTACTTAGTTTCTATGCTAAGTCTTCACGCTTCCATGTGTTAGCTCCTCCTCATAGGTTTCAGACTTCTTACTGTTTTATTTTGAAACCCCCTCTTGAGCTTGGTTCCTCAGCAATTCTTACTTCACTCCTCTCCATATTTTTACTCTGCTTCATCAATTTGGTTCAAAGACCAACTTTATGATTCCTCTGAATCATTTTATGCCTCTGCATATCTCTTCAGAACTCTGCCTGCAACCACAATTACAAAACCTAAGGTTTCACACCAAAATCAATCATAAAATATGCATTTCATACGCTCTAACACAGTTAGGAAAACTCTGCATATATTGATGTAAAAGCAAAGATTACATTCGAGACACCTCGATCTCACACACAGGCCTGATTTCGACTATTCGTGGCCTCTTCTCCTTCTGCCTATAGGCTTACATATATTTATATGGAAACTTTTGATTGGATTACTATGAAGGACGTGATCCCATCCTTTCCTTGAATCACTCAACTAAATCCCTAAAACTCACTATAGGATACATATGGCAGATTACATTTAATTAAGTCTTCTAGAGACTTTTCCATTCCATCTTTTTCTTCGTCTTAAAACAGAAAAGTCCATTTATTCAAATCAATGGTGCACATCCTATCTTATCTAATAAAATCACTAAAAGGCGTAAATTACATTAACTTGAGACTTAGGAAAACTATTTCCTAAAAATACATGATCCCCCTATGTCTACTATTTATAATGATTTTCCCTACGGTGAATGCTTCTGCATCAGGCTCCCAAAGTAGAAAGTATTGATGACCTCCTGATCATGTGTCTTCTAATCTTTGTCTTCCTAGTTCCCACACTTTGTTTTGTAACTGTCCACATGCTTTGTTCCCTTGTTGTTGCTGCACTTTTGCTGTCTTTTGCTCCATTTTCTTCTTCTTGTCAATCAGATTCAAACTCTGATTGATCTTGCTCCCTGTTGTTATCATTTTCCTCCATTTATTCTGCTTCATCATCATCTGCCATAACTCTTCAATCTCTATGTCCATCACATCTTTGGACTGGTACATATCTTTCTTTTCTCTGATCTTCAGATTATTGTTGCTTTCCTCTATCTTTTGCACCTTTATGTTCTTCTTCAAATCCTTTTCATCATCTGCAACATAACTTGCATTCAAAACCCAATTGTTAAAGTATAAAACATGAGGCTTTGGTGCCCCTTCTTTCTTTGGCAACATTTCAACTTGTTTCTCTATTTCCTCCTCCTCTGTCAGCATATCAGTATGCTGATTTGAATTCTAAGTAGAATTCGTGAGACCATTAGTTAGTCTCTCTTCCACACCATTTTTTCTAATGATGTCTTCCTACTTGGGTTCACAATAGTGAACTTCTCCTCTCTTAACCTATTGTTGGTTATCTTCACTTTGAAATTGTTTGATTCCTACTGCCTCCCTTTCATCCTTACCCTCTTGTTTTGTAATAACCTCCATACTGTCTTCAAACAATCTCTGCTCAATCTCTTTGATCACATAATCATACTTATTCATGTTGTTTAATGAACCTGCAAAAAATTATTACACCTTCCTGTCTCCATGGCTACTTGAGACATATCTCCATATTCAGAAACTATAATTGTAGCTTATGTTCTACTGTCAAGTTCTCTCATCAGTTTTTCCAGCAATTTAATCTCTTCTTCACACTTAGCAAGCATTTCATCACAATCCTCTCTTCTTCCAGCTTCATCCTTCACATGTTGTGTTACAGTGTTAAAACATTTTCTTCCTCTGACCCTTGTAATCTCAAGGTATTTCTACTACAAACAATCACTACTTTCCTCATTCAAGAGGTCTTCTCCATCATACTCTCTTCTCCTAGAGTACTCCTCATTTTCTAATAGACATTCTTTCTCATTTTCATCTTCATAGTATTCATCTTCTGCAAGATACTCCTCCAGAATTTTGACATCTTCAAAAGACTATCCATCCTCTGTAAAACACTCCTTTGTTAGTGTTCTTTCTCCCTTTGCTAATTCTTTTGAATAGACTTCTTCCTTCTTAACATATTTAAGTAGATGTTTTTCTTCTTCATTGACTATCTTAACAACTTTCATGGATATTTCCACTGTGCCTATCATCATGGTGAATTGATGATATTTTACTATGTTTCCAGCTAACATAGTTTCTTCTTCTTCTTCAGTATTTCTCTCTGTATCTCTTCTCCAAGAGCTATCCTTGTCTCACCATCTTCATTAACATTCTCTTGCAGTTGGTTTTCATCAATAACATTAATCAAACTTATTTCATTACCTTTCTGAGATAGTATTCCTTCATTCTTCATCAGAATAAGATTCTGATTCTTCATCTGCATAACAACTTCTAGAGACTCACCCATAGACCTTTTCTTCTGTATGTAGTCATATTCTTCTTCTTCTTAGAAGTTTTCTTTGTCACTTTTGACTTCCATATCTTAACCTACTCTGAAGATATATTCAAAAGGCTGCTTTCTTCTTGCAATAACTGCCATCATATACAAATTATCAGTTTTAAAAACATAAGGCCATGTGGTCTCACTCAATGCTTTAGCCATCATATCTCCTTGTTGTTCCAAGTTCTTCATATGACTCAGAATTTCTTTGATGGTCTACTCTTAAATCTCTTCAAGCCCTTCACTTGGTTGTTTGACATCTTTCTCTACCTATATATGTGATCTATCTATCTCATCTTCTTCTAGAACAAAATTTAGATTATGTTTGTCTTCTTCCTCTTTTATATTTGGTCTTGGCTTCTTTAGTGGTGCATAGGAGAGACAATCATTCTTTGGTGAGGAAAGTTGTAGCTTCATGTTTGTTATAGACATATTTGGGCACTGCAACCCCAATCACATATGTTGATAAACCAAGGGCTCTTAAACTCCTAAAAGTGTTGTTTCACACCCTAAAGGATCATGGTCAACTGATTACATCATTTCCCATAACTTCCACCTAAAAAACCACTTAGAATTGGCCAAAACTAGACCATACATATTGCTCCATGCTCAGAGTGTGATGCATACTGGCTGCTACACTAGCCAGGTGCGATGCATACTAAAAGAGCCTTTTGTGGGGTGCGATGGACGAGAGTAGACAAATGGCAGAGACAATTTGCTAAGTGGAAGCCCAGAGAATCTTCTAGAAACTTCTCATATGACACTTGCCTCTCTAAATTTACCTAAGGATGAGTAAGAGATCATGAAATCTCCAAGAGGAACCAAGAAATATCAGTGAAATGACACTAATAAAAAACCAAGGAGCTGACTCACCCCTCTGCAAATATCTATAAATGAATCCCTCATCTGAGAGATCTTGGGGGGCTAGAATTTTGTAATTTGTAAGGAAGTGTTGTTGGTTTCTCTTTGATAAGAAACATTGTATTGTTGGGTGATCTTGCTTTTCATGAGGTGAAGAGGGCTTTCATGTTGGGAGGATGATGCTAGATCAGACAGCTGGGTTGTAATCCTCTCTTCTATTTCTATCATCAATAAAGTTCTTTGAGTTTTCCTCCATATAATCGTGTATTTGTGAATCTTGTTATTTATGGATGCAGTTGTATGGTTAATGTATTTTTGATTCTACATTGTTTATGATATCATAGATCGAGATGCTTTGATAGTGTTTTGTTGCTTTGCCTCTACAGGTATTCTCTATAGTGGGACAAGTGGGAGAAGAGTGGCGAGATCTATTAAGGGAGAGAGGAAACAAGCAAGGAGCCAAGCAGAAGATACAAGTTGGTCTTATTTTCTTCTCTCTTATCTATCACACATAAAGGAAATCTTGAAGTGCTTTGAATTGTTTCTTTCTAAGATAGCTACCCGTCTTAGTGGGACTAGCAGATCGAAAAGACACTAGTTTTCCTGGAAACAAAATGGCGACTCCATTGGGAAGCGAATAGTTTGTTTGTTAGTTACTATTTTTTGCTTTATAAAATACATACGGGGCCTAAAGTTAAGCCAGCTAGCCTTCGAACTTCCCTTGCTATGCAAGTGCAAAGTAGATCAATGCTACTTCAGTCAATCTCGGGGTTGGTTTATGAACTAAACATATGACTTGAAAACATCCTAATTGCACTTGTGGTAGCTCAATAACCTCATAAGATCATGCCCCTGTACTTTTTTTTACTATCTATCATAGCTTAGCCTAAATCACTGAACTTAGCTACAAATTTTGAGTAAAAACCAAGCTCAGTTTTGTTCCCTAGTCCATCGCACTATCTGTAACTAGCAGACTGGATGCATTGTACCTCTTGTGTGTTGTAGGTGAGATGCATCCCTATTTCCCTTAAGGACAAGTGCGATGACTGAATGATACTATTTCTCTCTCTGGAATTTGGTTTTTTCCTCCTTGTTTTCAACTCTATTCAGTAGTTTTGCTGCTTATAATCAGTATATCATTGCTGAAGCCATCTTCCTTTACATTATTTAGCCTACATTGATCAGGATTTGTGAATGTTTTTTATGTATTTTTCATCATTTACAGTCCTCCTTTGTCAAAAGTAGCTTAATCGAACTATCTTTTTTGATAAAAAGAAGTGTCGTAACCATCATTTTGAGTCGAAAAGAAGACTGTCATAAAGTCTTCCTCTTCTAGATATTCGATTGTACTTTTTCCATTGCATTTGGTTTGAATTGTCAATATCTGAAGTGTCGAAAGTAGTTTTCCGTTCGAAATTGAAAGTGTCGTCCTAGTCTTCCTTTCGTTTTGAAAAGAAATTATTGAAGTGTCACTTTGAAGAAAGTAGTTCAGATCTGTACTTAGTTTTCCTTTTTTGGCATTCTCACATTAAGGAAACGAAAAAAAATACATGCATGTGCATTTGCATTCTAGATTGCATGCGGAAAATGATTTAGGAAAAGTGCATTTAGTGTGTGCTCTCTGCTCTCTATTGAAAGAATCATACTCTTCTTTCCTTAGTAGCTAGGATTTTCATTGCTAAAAGAAAACAAATGACTATTTATCATTTTAGATTGCACATTTGGGAATTTTACATCTACATCACACGATGAACCTTGAAAGACAAACTTCTAAAAAGATCAACTCTAAAATAAACCTTAATGAACATAAAAATGCTTTGCAACCTAACGCACAACATCTAGAGGTCTAGGCTAGAGACGTATTCTAGCGTCGTAAAACCTGGTAACTATTGTTTTGATCGAAGGTTTGGTGATTCCTCCTCTTTGATACGACAAGTGCCAGTACAGGCTTGTGCTCCCTGTACGTCGAGTATATATTGGGAGACCAAAATAGGCTGATATCCTTTATCCTTGGGAAACCGTGTCTACCACCCTATCGATCGCAATGCACTGAACATAGCATTCAGGAAGATTGACTACCGTACATAAAATCCTTGGTAATTTCTCTTTAATTTACCACCAAGGTGTATATTGTAGTTTTGCGATTGGTTTGGTAATCCCTCTGTCTAGATTTACAGAGTAGTCACTTTCATTCCTTTTCGAATCCTTAAAAGAAAAAGGTCCATCTGAGCACTTGTCGCTTAAGGGTAATTAAAAATTGAAGGCGACTAGAGTCATCTTTAGCTTTTTCTCAACTCTTAAAAATTGAAAAAGAAAATTTGTGTCATAGCATCATAAAATTTATTTAATTTGGAATAACATCCATGTTCCTTTGTTGATCTTAGGTTGAGGTAATGGAGTCCACAAATCAAGGATTTTCCCTTGGGGGAAATCCTAGTCCTTTCTCTTCTTGGAGAGATATTGGTGCTCCATATGTGGCTACATTGTCCCTTTCAGTAATCACAATTGGCCTGCCAGTATGGCTATTCTCAACCTCTGTCATTCAAAACATCGTGATTCCTTAGCAATCGAATTAGCAACCAGATGATACTGGAGTTGCCCCCTCACATTCTACTTCATTTGTTTCTCCCTCTCCTTCTTCCTCTTCGCTTGGTGAAACTAGTGATACGAAAAACCAAGTAACTGAGAAGAAGAAGAAAGGTAAGGAGAAGAAGAAGAAAAAGTCAGTCAAGCAAGGGGGAAACCATGCATCATCTGTTGAAAATCCACACACCAAACCTTCGAAACCCAAATCTCCATGCATAAGTTTCAAAGGAAACCACTTTCATCAAGATTGTCCTTGCATTCCACGGATCTTAAGAGATTGGTCTCCCCGCTTGCACCATCTAGTGTCATCAACCTCTGTTGATCATGTTGAGAACACACCATCGACTAGTGAAAATGAAGTCAATGTACAAAAAGGAAAGTTCATATTTCCTTGTAGGTTGTGTGAAGGCGATCATTCCCTTCACCATTGTCCTTTTCTAGACAAAGCCAAAAGTGTCTTGGATAACTATCCTACTTCACTGCAATGACTTCTGCCTGAATACAAGGAACTCTTACCAAGTCCATCACTAGTTGAAAATCCAACTGACATACCTCAGTTGTCAGTCGAAATGCCTATCGTTGAAGATAAACCCTCTGAGTCCATACCAAACCAAAGTCAAGAGGTCAAGACGGTAGCCAACCCAGTCTTGCATTCAGAAGGTCCACTTTCAGATGATACAATTTCCAAAGAGAATGATAATGACACCATTCAAATTCTTTTTGTTAACACAGAGTCTGATGAACATGGGGGAAATCTACTCGTTCCTTTACAATAGGAGGGAATTTCCCCATTTCAAGAGATTCATCCAGTCGTTTATTCAGTCCCCCCTCCAAGCATTCTAGTCATTTCCTTCGATTGGAATCTACTAGTGGGTCCCCGCCTTCCATCTAATGTACCATTCCGAATCATAGTACAATTTTACAAAATGATCATGTCTGGCACTATCATAGATGAAGGGGATTCCATGAGTATCCCTTCCTCAACTGCTTGGAAAGCGTTTGGTTCGCCATCACTTATGCCTGAGAATCGAAATTTGTCAGGCTTCAACAAAGGAACTAGTCGACTGTTAGGGATCCTTCCAAAATTGCCTATGACTTTGAGAAGGAAAATCGTTCACTTGAACGTGATGGTAGTTCAAGGGCCATTAGATTATAATCTACTCCTTGGGTGTGACTACATTTACAGCATGGGAGCTATTGTTTCCACACTCTTTCGAGTGATGTGTTTACCGCATGAAGGCAAAATGGTGTAACTTGTCAACCAGCTTTCATTTCCTGGTTCGAACACAGCTACGAGTCAAATGCCATCCCTAAATGGTCTCTTTGTGTCAAGAATGTCTCTTCAACCTCCAGCTCATCCACCTAATTACCGCGAGTAATTCGGTGAATGTAACAAAGCTTAGGGGGCATGCACCCTGGTCTGCTTTGGCAGATGAACCCAGCTGAAAAAACAAATTTCCTTGTAGGTTATATGACCGGTCTAAAACGCCATCTCCATGTAGGATATGGGATTAGTCTGAAACATTTATCTCCTTGCACGTTATGTGATTGGAAGCTCACACCATTCACCTTTGCCTATTTCGTTAGACAGAGCCAAGGAAGTGTCTTGTCTGCTCTGTAGATGAAACAATCTTGCTTAAATGCAGGGACTTACATAAGGTAACCTAGAAATTCTCGTTTTCTCAACATCTGGGGGCATGCAAACCTTTTTTATGCAAGTGAAAAGTGGCTAGTTTAGTTCTAACCTTGTAGTTTTTTAGATTAACTCTTAGTAACAACTCCTTAGGTTATGTGATTGGTCCGATCCACCATTCACCTTTGTCGGCGGTGCGCAGGCAAAGCAAAGGAAATGTTTTATCTAGGCGAAAGACAAAAGTATCCTACCTAACCTCAGTGGTTCATTAACTCTTAGTGTAGTTAACTCTGTAGTTTGGTCATTTCTAGCCTACATAAAAATGGCAATGAGCAAAGTTTCGCATGGGGCAAGCTCACTGAAAAATCAACCTACTAATAAGAGACATCTTTAAAATGAATGGAATGAGCAATGTTTCCACAGGGTTCAAGCTCGTTAAAAAATAAACCCACCACTGAGCATAGTTTCTTCTGATTCAAGCTCATTAAAAAATGAATCCACCCTCAGTAAATAACCTTTGTGATTGCCTTGCTATCAGCCTTTTGAGCCTTGGTTGCGTTCTTACCGTCACCTCCATTCTTTTGGCCGATCATATGCTTCCACTCGATTATTTACCCTTTTGAGGAATAGTTGTGATGAGTGATTGTATTAGCCATCCTCTTTACTCTGTCATGTTTGAGAAGTTTCAAACTTACCTGGAACCAGTTGTTACCCAAAAACATCATTCGTTCCTAAAAAAATGGGTCTCTTTTAAGCTCTTTTTAGACACGTAAAATATGAAAAGATTGCTGAGCTACTGGCCTTTCTAGCTCATTAAAGTAAGGGGAAGTGCCATCCCTCCTCTACATTTTAATGTTTTTAGACCTGAGGTATCATTCCACAAAAATATCGAGTGCTTGTCTTATTCGGCTCGCTAAAGCAATCGAAAAGCCATCCCTTTCGTATTATTTTATACTTTTTCAGACTTAAGGGATTTTGCCACGAAAAAGTAATGTTGGAGTTTCCTTTCCGTCCCTTTTCAAACTCTCTAAACATGAAAAGGACCGAGTTATCTTTTTCATTAAACTTGTTAAAACAATAGCGACAAACTTGTCCATCCAGACAAGAGCGAGTTTCACTGTCGCTAGGCTTGCTAAAACATAGTGACAGGTTTGCCTGAAGGACAAATTATAGAACAAGCATATGTTATCCTCCTCAAGCTTGAAAAAAATAAAGAGGTACTGGTTAGCAATGACTGGGGAAAAAGGGAAGAAAAATTGAAGAACTTCATTGGTAGCAGGTCGCTCTTGAACATGACACCTTCACTCCATCACCATGATTGAGTCAGGTTGGGTTATTCCATTCACCAGTCACATCACCATTGGTCCTCTGTACCATCCATTTTTGGGGTTAATGCTACCAATCCATCTCAGTGTTGCTGATATGTTCAAAGAATTCATTCAGAGAATTCGTCACCCAGCTAATGCCTCATCCACTACAATACCTTCACCCTCCATTTTTCATGACCACCATCCCTGAACCTTGTATCACCAGATCGTTTTGACCTTCAGAAAATCATTTGCTTCATTTTGTGTCGTAGATGTGGGATTCATTAAGGCCCTCCTACAATGGGTCACTTCTTGTTGACATCAACTCATTATCCAAGAAGTTGACTTAGAAACAACCCTTTCAGTACTTTTAAGCTTGCATGCCTTAATGGCAAGTTTCTCACTTCCGACGACAAGTTTACATCAATGGTCTTTGACCAGAAGATTTTATGTGGTGTTCGACATCAGATCCTGTATTCACACCACGTGAATTGTATTGTAGTACCTTGAGGGTCATTATCATTATTGGTGATCCCTCTCGCACCTGTTAACAACTTACATAATTGGCTAGTAATCAGGCGATGTCTTTCCATGTTCGACTTCAGAACATCTTTTCACATGGATTGACTTGTACATCGGGCGAAGATTGAATGAGTTTGAAGACCCTGGATCTAGTTTCATCCATCTGGGCTGTGATATATTTGGGAAAATAAAGACATCAAATGTACACAGTAGCTGCACAAATGATCATCCAAGCTAAGGGATGATGGCTCTACAAGAATCACCAGTCTGCAAGAGAAGACCATTATCTGTCCTATGTACATGAAAATGAATTTATAAAGTTGAGCATGGGAATGTCTGCCTCAGCTAGATCATGAAAATAATATGAAGATGATGTGTTGTATTGTATTTTATACAGGTCACCTTCTAGTTCGAATACCTTGGATCCTCATGATAAAGCATTTCACCTGACATCAGAAGATTTATGACCCCATGCTTTAGGCAAAAACTGTTATAGACATATTTCAGCACTACAACCCCAATCACATATGTCGATAAACCAAGGGCTCTTAAATCCCTAAAAGTGTTGTTTCACACCCTAAAGGATCATGGTCAACTGATTACATCATTTCCCAGAAGTTCCACCTGAAAAACCACTCAGAACTGGCCAAAAATGGACCATATAGACTGCTCCATGCTTAGGGTGTGATGCATACTAGCTGCTACACTAGCCAGGTGCAATGCATACTGAAAGAGCCTTCTATGGGGTGCGATGGGTGAGAGTAGACAAATGGAAGAGACAGTTTGCTAAGTGGAAACCCATAGAATCTTCTAGAAACTTCTCATATGACACTTGCCTCTCTGAATTCACCCAGGGATGAGTAAGAGATCATGAAATCTAAGTGTAACCAAGAAATATCAGTGAAATGACACTAATCAAAAACCTAGGAGTTGACTCACCCCTCTACAAATATCTATAAATGGATCCCTCATCTGAGAGATCTTCGGGGGATGGAATTTTGTAATTTGTAAGGAAGTGCTATTGGTTTCTCTTTGAGAAGAAACATTGTATTGTTTGGTGATCTTGCTTTTCATGAGGTGAAGAGGGCTTTCATGCTGGGAGGATGATGTTGGATCAGATAGTTGGGATGTAATCCTCTCTCCTATTTCTACTATCAATAAAGTTCTTTGAGTTTTCCTCCATATAATCGTGTATTTGTGAATCTTGTTATTTATGGATGCAATTTTATGGTTAATGTATTTCTGATTCTACATTTTTTATGATATCATAGATCGAGATGCTTTGATAGTGTTTTGTTTCTTTGCCTCTACAGGTATTCTCTAAAGCGAGACAAGTGGGAGAAGAGTGGCGAGCTCTATCAAAGGAGAGAGGAAACAAGCAAGGATCCAAGCGGAAGATACACGTTGGTCCTCTTTGCTTCTCTCTTATCTATCATACATAAAGGAAATATTGAAGCGCTTTGAATTTTTTGTTTCTAAGATAGCTACCCGTCTTAGTGGGACTAGCATATCGAAAAGACACTAGTTTTCCCAGAAACAATGTTCCACTGTTGGAGCTAGTGTTTCATCAATGCAACAGTGCTATTGGAATATTTCATTAAAGATTAGAAGCTCTTCAAGACATCACCCTTTCATGCATGTATCATGAATGTAGTAAGACTATTATTTATATGTTTTTGGTATATGTCAATGTAATACATACTAAAGAAAGTGAACTATTCCATTTCTTTAGATATGGATCTTGTTGAATGGGTGTTGTTTATGATTTCAGGATTATAGTTTATCTTGTGAACTAATTTACAAGTTAATCAACAATTCTTTCTCCTTTGCTCATGTGTCTGTCTTATGATAGTATTATTAATTCCCTATTATAGGCTCATCTCTCTCTTTTCCATGGAAGATCCCTTTACACTCTAAACTTAGCGTAATATAAATCTTACATACTTGTTGCCTCATAGTTGTGTTTATGGTATCTTTTGTATGTGTTGTAGTGAAGGAATACCTCTAAATCACTTGTTATGGTGGATGGACCATATAACTATATGGGACTGCTATACCAAATGGTGTGAGGTCTAATTGGGACTTCACATTAGGGATCTCCCCTGTATGTTGGGGGAATCAAGCATCATCAACACAACCTAGGATTGACACAGAAGTTACACATATTTAAAGAGAAAACATAAAGTGTTCAAAGTTGGGGAACATGTTTATGTTAAAGTGAGACCCTGAAAGAGTTTCCTGAATCTGTGGAATTGTTCTAAGTTGGCCCCTCAGTTTTGTGGGCATTTTGAAATAATCACTAGAGTTGGGCTAGAAACCTACCAACTACCATTTCCAGCTTACATTATAACTCATAATGTATTCCATGTGTCTATTTTAAAGAAGTGTGTACATGATCAAGCTCATGTACTTGATTTGTGTGCTATATAGGTTGAACCAGAAGGATAAGTACAAGTTGAACCACTGTAAGTTTTCTACCGAAAGGATACTATACTTTGAAATTGAGTCATCGCCTAGGTTAAAGTGCAATGGAATCACTTTGTCCTGAAGAGGCCACCTAGGTAATGGAAGAGGAAATGAAGAAACCTGAACTTTTTTGAGAAAAGAGAGAAATTTGAGACTACCTGAATAATATCGGGGTGGAAGAGAAATACCCTCTCGTGGAGTCTAGATATTATAATGTGAGAGAAAAATATAGTATTTATTAATCCTTACCTGTGGGAGAAAAATATTTGTAAAGCCATGAATGGGTTTGTAGGACGCTATAGAGGGTGTGGAGGATATAACTCCAAATATTTTCCTGGTTTTACCTAACAGGTAGAGGGAGAGCTCAGGCATAACTCTTTGTGTAAGATATTTCATGGGTGGGAGGGACATGGAAGTCTATGGCCTACTTATGAAATAACATTAGATAAGTAATTTTACTTGATGCAAGTAGAGTCTTGATATTAAATAATTTTTTAACACAATCGACTAGAAGAAATGTTATTATACTAATATAGTTGTTGCGGGTTGTTAGGAGACATGAACATGTAAGAAATTAGGAAAAGACCTATGTTATAGGTGGAGTACGTTGAAATGAAAGGTAAAAATATATGTTAAATGGAATTGATGAAATAAAGGTAGATTTAGGTGATTTGTATGTCTATTCCTGACAGAGCTAGTAGTAGGAAGTAAAGTTCTTGTTTGGATGATGAAAGAATATTTAAAAATAAAAGAGTAGTAATATGTCTATGAACTATATAATTTATATATAGCAAGGAAATGTATACTATATAGTGGTTTTGGGATTTTTAACTTAGGTTGAACCCTTAAATCCCTTATAGGAGATAACTCCTCATTAAGGCATCTTATAGTTAGTCCCGAGTTAAGTAGGCTAGATCACAAGGAACAAAACAATGGTTTCTCAGTTATAGGTAACC